>SNQJ01S0063993.1:60873-79010 GCA_010110895.2 Picea sitchensis | reverse complement strand
TTCCAATGTATGATGATGATGATCTTTGTTTACGCCTCAAGTGGTTTCGTCCAACTTCAAAAGGCCCTTATAGTCATAAAACTATACAATGGGAGACTCCACACAGAGCTACTCTGGGGACATGCTGAATTCACCATTTTGGCATAGAAAAACATATGTTTGGTTCGATCTGACATTCCACATGTATTTTTGAGCAGAAAAAACCTATACTTCCATCTCTTGAACGAATTATTCACTAAGTGATGAGGAAGTCTTAACAGATGCTTGCTGGGCTTGGTCATATCTATCTGATGGAAAAAATGACAAAATTAAAGCAGTGATAGAGGCTGGTGTTTGTCGTAGACTGGTCGAACTTTGGAACTTTGTGGACACAATGATGTGGGTTTTCTGGATATGTTTTCATCATCCGAGATTAGGAGTAGATACAAGGACGCTATTCTACCTCCAAAATGGAAGGCATTTCCAGCAATTATTTTTCTTGGGCAGGAATATGGTTTGGAGGCATCAGAAAAGATTGCTACCTTTGATTTTGATGGTTGTCTTGTCGGAACTTCTGTCAGGAAAGTTGGAGTAGATGCCTGGTCCCTCCACTATTCTTCCATTCCTAAAAAGTTGCTGAGTTACTACAATAAAGGGTACAAACTGGTGATCTTCACAAATGAGTCGAACATTGATCGGTGTAAAAATAGCAGGAAAAAGGCAGTAGACTCAAAGCTTGAACGACTAGAAGGATTCATTAAGCGAGTAAAGGTGCCAATGCAGGTATTTGTAGCTTGTCGGATAGAAGGAAAATGTGATGCATTCAAGAAACCAAAGTCAGGAATGTGGAGGTTAATGGAGCGACATTTTAATTCTGAAATCGTCATTGACATGGAACATTCTGTTTATGTTGGGGATCCATCTGGGAGAATCATCGATCACAGTGATCTCGATATTGGTTTTGCTAAGGATGTTGGTTTGAAGTTTCCTTTCTTAGATGGATGTTTACAGACAAGAGCTCGACTATTCTGTGCTATCATGCTTAAGTGATATTGCTTACAAATTTTCTAGCGTGGTTAGTGATGCTATCCCCTAATCAGCTGCTGATTTCAAGTCATTCACTATCAATCTTCTTCAGTTTGCAGCTGAGAAACTGGGCTGGGATCCTATTCCAGGTGAGTGTCACTTGAATGCAATGTTAAGAGGGAAAAAATTGGAAGTTTTAGCTCAGTTTGGACATGAAGAAACTAAAGTAGAAGCAAGAAGACGATTCAATGCTTTCTTGAATGATAGAAGCACAACACTTCTACCTGCAGACATCAGAAAGGCTACATACATAGGGGTCATGCATAATGTGACAACTTCAAATAAATCTGGATTTGTTGAGCACCTGTTGGAGTGATAAGGTGGGGATTATCCTTCGTCAACACATAATTATTTGTCAGATATCTTCAGGCCGTGATCATAAAATGATGATATCATCACCTATAGAGATCTCCTACAACATTATGTGATCACCCAGTATTAAGGAGTCCATTGATTGCAAGTAAGACAGTGAAGATTTGAAATAAAGCCTTAATATTGACAAGCTTTGCAAAATGTGCTACAAATTCCTGTTATGGAGGTTTCAATGGATCGGTGGTTGCCAGGTGTCAAGATGGATCTTTCTAGTTGCTAGAAGATTAGTTATGAGCTGAAAGGCCACCTGTCAAAGGGAGAAGAACCCAGAAAGGATAGTTCATCAGCATAAAGAAATGTTAGGGGCATGTCCAACATTATCCTTGTTTTTATCATTTTAGTTATCTTCTGTTATCCACATGTTGCCTTTCCATTTTGAGGACACATGAATCCTATGATAGGGTGGTTATTGGAATGATATGAAATTGGAAAATGGGTTCCAATGTATGATGATGATGATCTTTGTTTACGCCTCAAGTGGTTTCACCTAGCTTCAAAAGGCCCTTATAGTCATACAACTATAAAATGGGACATTCCACATAGAGCTACTCCGGGGATATGCTGAATTCACCATTTGGGCGCAACAAAACATATGTTTGGTTCGATCTGACATTCCACATGTATTTTTGAGCAGAAAAAACCAATACTTCCATCTCTTGAACGACTTATTCACTCAAGTGATGAGGAAGTCTTAACAGATGCTTGCTGGGCTTGGTCATATCTATCCGATGGAAAAATTGACAAAATTAAAGCAGTGATAGAGGCTGGTGTTTTTCGTAGACTGGTCAAACTTTGGAACTTTGTGGACACAATGATGTGGGTTTTCTGGATATGTTTTCATCATCCGAGCTTAGGAGTAGATACAAGGACGCTATGCTACCTCCAAAATGGAAGGCATTTCAAACCTCCAAAATGGAAGGCATTTCAAACAATTATTTTTCTTGGGCAGGAATATGGTTTGGAGGCATAAAAAACGATTGCTGCCTTTGATTTTGATGGTTGTCTTGTCGGAACTTCTGTCAGGAAAGTTGGAGCAGATGCTTGGTCCCTCCACTATTCTTCCATTCCTGAAAAGTTGTTGAGTTACTACAATAAAGGGTACAAACTGGTGATCTTCACAAATGAGTCGAACATTGATCGGTGGAAAAATAGTAGGCAAAAGGAAGTAGAATCAAAGCTTGGACGACTATAAGGATTCATTAAGCGAGTAAAGGTGCAAATGCAAGTATTTGTAGCTTGTGGGATAGAAGGAACAAGTGATGCATTCAGGAAACCAAATTCAGGAATGTGGAGGTTAATGGTGCGACATTTTAATTCTGAAATCGTCATTGACATGGAACAGTCGTTTTATGTTGGGGATACAGTTGGGAGAATCAACGCTCACAATGATGCCGATATTGGTTTTTCTAATGATGTTGGTTTGAAGTTTCCTTTCTCTTATGGATGTTTATATACAAGAGCTTGACTATCCTGCGCTATCGTGCTTAATTTATATTGCTTACAAAGTTTCTAGCGTGGTCAGTGATGCTATCCCCCAACCAGCTGCTAATTTGAAGTCATTCACTATCAATCTTCTTCAGTTTGCAGTTGAGAAACTGGGCTGGGATCCTATTCTAGGTGAGATTCACTTGAATGCAATGTTAAGAGGGCAGAAATTGGAAGTCTTAGCTCAGTTTGGACATGAAGAAACTAAATTAGAAGCAAGAAGACGATTCAATGCTTTCTTGAGTGATAGAAGCACAACACTTCTACCTGCAGACATCAGAAAGGCTGCATACATAGGTGTCATGCAGAATGTGACAACTTCAAATAAATCTGGATTAGTTGAGCACCTGTTGGAGTGATAAGGTGGGGATTTTCCTTCGTCAACACATAATTATTTGTCGGATATCTTCAGGCCATGATCATAAAATGATGATATCATTACCTATAGAGATCTCCTACAACATTATGTGATCACCCAGTATTAAGGCGTCCATTGATTGCAAGTAAGACAATGAAGATTTGAAATAAAGTCTTAATATTGACAGGCTCTGCAAAATGTGCTACAAATTCCTGTTCTGGAGGTTTCAATGGATCAGTGGTTGCCAGGTGTCAAGATGGATCTTTCTAGTTGCTAGAAGATTAGTTATGAGCTGGAGGGCCACCTGTCAAAGGGAGGAGCACTCAGAAAGGCCATTTTGTCAGCATAAAGGAATGTTAGGAGTGTGGCCAACATTACCCTTGTTTTTAACATTTTAGTTATCTTCTGTTATCCACATGTTTCCTTTCCATTTTGAGGGCACATGAATCCTATGATAAGGTGGTTATTGGAATGATATGAAATTGGAAAATGGGTTCCAATGTATGATGATGATATTTTTTTACGCTTCTAGTGGTTTTGTCCAGCTTCAAAAGGCCCTTATAGTCATACAACTATACAATGGGATATTCCGCACAGAGCTACTCCGGGGACATGCCGAATTCACCATTTTGGCGCAACAAAACATATGTTTTTTTCAATCTGACATTCCACATGTATTTATGAGAAGAAAAAACCAATACCTCCATCTCTTGAACGACTTATTCACTCAAGTGATGAGGAAGTCTTAACAGATGCTTGTTGGGCTTGGTCATATCTATCTGATGGAAGAAATGACAAAATCAAAGCAGTGATAGAGGCTGGTGTTTGTTGTAGACTGGTCGAACTTTGGAACTTTGTGGACACAATGATGTGGGTTTTCTGGATATGTTTTCATCATCCGAGCTTAGGAGTAGATACAAGGACGCTATTCTACCTCCAAAATGGAAGGCATTTCAAACAATTAATTTTCCTGGGTAGGAATATGGTTTGGAGGCATAAAAAAAGATTGCTGCCTTTGATTTTGATGGTTGTCTTGTCAGAACTTCTGTGAGGAAGGTTGGAGCAAATGCCTGGTCCCTCCACTATTCTTCCATTCCTGAAAAGTTGCTGAGTTACTACAATAAAGGGTACAAACTGGTGATCTTCACAAATGAGTCGAATATTTATTGGTGGAAAAGTAGTAGGCAAAAGGTAGTAGACTCAAAGCTTGGACGACTAGAAGGATTCATTAAGCGAGTAAAGCTGCCAATGCAGGTATTTATAGCTTGTGGGATAGAAGGAACAAGTGATTCATTCAGGAAACCAAAGTCAGGAATGTGGAGGTTGATGGAGCGACATTTTAATTCTGAAATCGTCATTGACATGGAACATTCTTTTTATGTTGGAGATGCAGTTGGGAGAATCAACAATCACAGTGATGCTGATATTGGTTTTACTAAGGATATTGGTTTGAAGTTTCCTTTCTCTGATGGATTTTTACAGACAAGATCTTGACTATTTTGTGTTATCGTGCTTGATTGATATTTCTTACAAAGTTTCTAGCGTGGTCAGTGATGCTATCCCCCAATCAACTGTTGATTTTAAGTCATTCACTACCAATCTTCTTCAGTTTGCAGCTGAGAAAATGGGCTGGGATCCTATTCCAGGTGAGAGTCACTTGAATGCAATGTTAAGAGGGCAGAAATTGGAAGTCTTAGCTTAGTTTGGACATGAAGAAACTAAAGTAGAAGAAAGAAGACAATTCAATGCTTTCTTGAATGAGAGAAGCACAAAACGTCTACCTGCAAACATCAGAAAGGCTGCATACATAGCTGTCATGTAGAATAACACAACTTCAAATAAATCTGGCTTTGTTGAGTACCTGTTGGAGTGATAAGATGGGAATTTTCCTTCATCAACACATAATTATTTGTCAGAGATCTTCAACCCGTGATTATAAAATGATGATATCATCACCTATAGAGTGTTGGAAAGATGGCTACAGCAGAGATGATGCAGATGATCAAGGTTTTCATTGATGGCAATCGGTTATGGAGCAGTCAAGGATGTCAACACGCACAAGGAATGCTGAATCACAGATGCTGAAACACAAATGCCGAATCACAAATGCTGAAACGTAGATGCTGAAACACGACTACTGAAACACAAATGCCGAATCACAGATGCTGAAACGTAGATGCTGAAACACGACACAAATGTCAATCACGATGTCAAACGATGTCAAACACTTCCATCACTGGAACACGGATGCCGGAACACGACCGCTGGAACACGACCGCTGGAACACGTATGCTGGAACACTCTTAATCACTGGAACACGAATCGCTTCGAAATCACTCTGATAAGTCGGAACACTTCCATCACCGAAAATCATGAAGCCGAACACAACCGCCGGAACACGATCACCGAACACGGATACCGAACACAACCGCTGAACACGATCACTGAACACGCCGCCAGCCGAGGTGTAGAGGAGGTAAAGAGCCAGGCCTTCAGAAAAATCGTGGAGAATCACTGGGTAATGGGAAAAGCAGAAGAACTTAATAAAAGAAAAATGTTAGAGTTAAGAAAAGAAGAAAGACTTTAGTCTAAAATTAGACTAGCAGTCAAGACAGGAGGAACACAACATTACATGATGTGGCATGAGAGGCATGCAAAGAGTCACCGTGAAAATCAAGGCGAAAATCGATAGCATGCAAAACAAGAAAGAAGAAAGAAAGGAAACCGCTGCCGGAGTTGAGAAACGCATGGAAAACCTCTCCATGTGGTGAATCTATATAATGCTACCGAACGTAGATATCGCTATCGCTAGCGATAAGAAGTTTTCCATTTTATGTTAAAGGAGAAGGAGTCGAGAATGGGCTTCAAACGACAGTTGAAGTCGAGCAGAGATCAAAGGCAATAAAAACGTAATTTAAAATGCAGCGCTAAGAAGATCAGAGATGTTTAAATCAGAGCAGCATAGCAGAAGTGGTAAGTAAGCTATATCAGAATCAGCAAATTAGTTTGAGAAAGATTTTATTCAAGAAACTAGGGTGGTGGGTGGTGCTAGAGACGTATGTCTCCTTCTCCGCAAGTGGGTGCTTGTAGAACCTGGTTATTGCGCCTTCATTTATTGGTGTCGGCAAATGAAGCCTATACTTCCACCCAAGCAGCCAGATTCCTCATGGAGTTATGCTCCTACCGCTTTGGTGGCCGGGCGACGAGGTTTGAAGCCTCTATGAGCTGCTTTCATAAAGATGATTGTAACGGTTGGTGCTTGTCAACATCTTAAGAAGACGCAGGTTTTTCCCAAGTTGGTTTCCTGAAAAATCAGGTCTCATAATTTGTGAATGAATGCCTTGCGCATTTCTCAATGCTTTATGACATATGCTTTATGTTTATAAATAATCGGGTTTTCTACAAGAAATCTAATTCTATTACCAAGATTACCGACTAGTTAAAGATGAGAGAAATGGTTAATAATTTACATTAACCGATTCACCTCTTATTTCATACCCGTAACAATTGGTAATTGTCTCTTTAGTGTAAGGAAGATCTCGGCAGCGAAAATCGACTATCAAGCGATGGTTCGTCCAACAAGGCACCCATTTTTAATGGCAATAAATTTTGCCTTCGAAGGTAAGAATGAGAACATACCTCTTTAATGTCTCCGAGCGTATGTTTGGGAAGTAGTGAAATAGCATACAACCAATCAGAGCCACCTAAAGATGAAAACTAGAGTTCACATTTAATGCAAAAGCTATGAATGCTATCTCAGTCTATCAATCAATTTGTGAAAGTAATGAATCTTCAAATTGATAAAGAAATGTGGGAAAAACCGATAAGTAGCTATGAGGGAAATATGGAAAGTTAAAGATAAGCTACAAACTCATAGACCGAGATATGAACAATTGAGAATGAACGAGGACGGTACCATGCTAAAGTTTTTCTTGAGAGTTGTTGAAATGGTGAATGCTATGAGGGTTTAGGAGAAACAATTGATGACTCCATTCTTGTCCGTAAAATTTTGAGATCGCTACCCGAAAGATTCAATCCTAAAGTCTCTAATAGAGGAGATGAGTGAACTCCAAACATTATCCCTTGGATCAGCTTAAGTTAGAACTTAACCGCTAATAAATGAGGATGAAGTAATTTTACCAACTCATCTAGGGAAGCCTCATTCAAAGTGAAAAGAGAGTACCGAAGTCCGAAATGCCGATGAAATCGAGGCAAAATTTGTAAGAAGGTTAAAACCGATCAGAAAAGTACAACGGAAAACTACCTTTCAAGTGTTTCAACTGTAGTAAGGTGGGGCACTTTGCTACCAAATGTCCCTATAAAGGGAAGAACAAACCCACCGATGAAGAAAGAATTCAAGGAAGAAATATAATAACGTGAAATAATGATAAAGAGAAAAGAAAAGTCCTCAGGTGTTAATAATGATGATCTCTAATAAAAACCGATAGTGAATCTCTCCCATGAAAACCAAGAAGATGACTTCGCCTGGGCGGCCATAGAAGAATTCTTGATCAATTAATTCGTGAGGGATGATATGGGATCGGGCGGATATACGTGAGCTGACTTGTTCTCGAAGAAATAACACTGCATTGCGGTACAGCGTCAGCGAGTATTAACTAAAGATGAAACAAATACGTTTATATTCCGCTGAAGTTGAACCGAAATAGTGCCAGCAATGAAGAAGTTCCTAAAGAAACAGCCAGCTCTGGAGTGGTGAGATCCGTATGAACATCAGAAGAAGAAGTTGTAACGTTAAGAAGGAATTAGAAAACATCAAGCCCGGTACAATAATCAGAATATTTCTATATCGTTTCGAGGATTTAACAATATTTTAAGGCATTAAGACCTCCACATAATAAATGTGGTCTAGGATATGGAGAAAATGCAACAGCAGTAAGTTAAAGAATACAATCAACCAATATGATTAAGTTTCAGATCAGCCAAATAGCTGGAACGGTCTAAAAGAAGAAATGGAAAGCGCCGTCCTACTTCCAAATAAAAAACAAAATTTAAGTAATAAGAAAAGCAGCAAACGTTAAGTTCTAACCAATAAACCAAGGCCACCGTGATGTCCAAAAGAGGTCAAATAACAAGAAGTTCGCATCGCACTGCACTACAAACATGAGGACCAAAAGTCAATACATTATCTTCCTAGAATCAATCGCATCGTGCATGCTATTTTCTTCAATGGTTACTGTTTCGCCGCTATAACTTTGGGGCACAAAGCAAACCTGCTTTTATAATCTCTAAGTATTCACGATCGAAGGTCAAAATAGCAGTATCATCACAAGAGTCTGGCGGTTTTACCTGTTGGTAAAAGAAGAGTACAACACAAAAATGCGATCCATTTGACCCTTATACAATGAACCAAATGCTACAACCGTTTTAATTTTGGACCAATGAAAGGCTGCAGAGTAATTTGAAGGATTACAAGGCGCACTAAAAACGCAAACATACAAATTTAACAAAAATGTATGGAGAAAGAAAGAAAAGTCTCATTGTAACCTTGTGCTCTCTTACCAAACGTATGATCCCCGTACATTGACAAGTAGATGTTCAAAGCATATGTCGTGATAAGGAGAAGTTTATTACCGTGTCTAAGCGTAAAGCTGGAAACATAACCTTTGAAGAAACACCAGAAAGGCCCTGAGAACAGAATGGTTGGGTCCGAGTAAAGGGAAAAGCTCAAACGGTTATTTGTAGGATAAGTTGTCATCAACCTTCTTAGTGTAAGCCGATGTGTGATAAAGGATGGGAAGCTCTCGCCACCGCTAAAGATCAGAATTAAAGAGGTCTCCTGTCTTAGCTGCCGTGCTGAGTAAGAACGGTAAAATAATGTTTACATTCCAAAAGAGGGAAGAGAAGAATGTCATCTAAGTAAATATGATGAAGTTTACTGTGGTAATAAAAGACTCGACACTTACACTTTCGATCATCTAATAAAACTCGTTAAAGAGTAAAATAGCAGTAAGAGATTTTCTTGAAATATCAAAACCGCATGATATTGTGCCTATAATGGGAAACCCACCGTAACTCGCTTTAAATCAAAAAAATCAATCTCAAACAAACCCCTTCAAGAAGATATGGATCTCGGTGGCTCCATCAAGAAAGGAACAGTAAAGAAAAACTATTTCTACGTCAAGTTATTGATGATTTATCTTTACCGATTATGGCTGCTGCCTCAAAGAGAAACTGCTGCAATTCAAACACTTCAAAGCGTTTTGACTCAAAAATCGTGACCGAAGGAGAATTAAAAGCTATCGATCCATAGAGAGGAGAGGTCTACCAAGGCAATTCAAAGAGTTCTCGATGGCGAATTTAAAAGAATAATAATAATTGCAAATAAACCCACGCCAGAATGGAGTGGTGGAAAGACGGAACGCTCTCGAATGGCAAGGTCAATGATGAAGGAAAAGGATATTTCTCAAAGCCTCTGGGTAGAAGCAATCCATACAAATATTGCAGGCACATTCTTACTAAAGCACATTTGAGACCAAATGATAAGACTCCATATCATCTTATGGTTTGGAAGACCCCGCTCTATTGGCACCGTTGTCTCTTTGAAGCAAAATGCTTAACGTAAGAATAATGATGAAAATCGGGTAAGTATGATGACGTATCATAGCGAATCTTCTTCGATATGCTACAAATAGCAAAGGCTACGATGCTATAACAAGAGACTGCAAAGAATGGTTGATGATAGATGTTAAAGTAGATAAAGAATGTCATGAAGACACCAGACACAGAGATGATGAAGAGTCAGGCTTGGATGATGAAGATGAAGAATAGGTCCAAGGGTCAGAAAGGGAAGAATATGAATTAGATGAATATATGAATACTTAGACTGAAACAAATTAGCAGAACAAAGTAAAATCACCTCTTGTAATTATTAGAAAGAATCATCCCGAAGTCAAATCATTGGTGATGAGAACAAAGGGGTTCAAAATTTTCCTTCTAGTTTGAAGGAAAATTTTGGCAGAATCCGAAAAGTCTCATGTGGCATTTTTATCTACAATTGAACCAAAAGCTTTACCAAAGCCCGGAAGACAAAGATTGATGTTCACAAATGAGGAGCTCTGGACCGTGATTGAAGCGCGAATACACCTGGAATCCAGCCTAGACCTTCGCATAAGAATGTGATAGGATCAAAATGGTCTTTGGGTTGAATAAGCAACTGTTCAAAGGGTCGATATATGAAATAAGGCAAGACTAGTCTCCAAGGGATATGCTCATATTGAAGGAAAAGAATTTGATGTTCTGGTTCAAAGGTATAAAGCAACGGAAGTTATAAGAATAAGTTTTTAGCCTATGTACAAGCCGCTTTCGCTACAAACGATTCAAAGTATACCATGGATGTCGTCAAGATTCCGAATAAAACTTAGGCGAAGAGTATTTGGAGCAACCAGAAGGTTTTTCTGTCACAGATAAATCTGACTATGTCCGCAAGCTGAAAAAAGGCATTGTACGGGTTGAAGAAAGCACCAAGAGTTCGGTATTGTAGACTGGACAAATATCTACATGGTAAAGGCTTCAAGAAAGATTCGCAGATAGCAATTTGTACACCAACCGGGGTGCTGATTTACTGGTTGTGTTAGTTTATGTTGATGATATTACTTTATCGTCATCTAACCAATTCTCCTGCTCAATGGTTTGCTAAATTTACCGAAACTGGAATTTGAGATGTTCATGTTTGAGAGTCAGCCATACTGGACTTCCAAACCCGCGAATGATGAAGGTTTATTCCTCTCCCAAGAGAAGCATTTAAAGGAGATACTGAAAAGGTTCAAAATGGAAGATGCCTCACCCGCGGAGCACAACGCTATCCGTGGGTTGTACTGGAGCGTTACTGACACTCACCCCGTATGGACTCTCAAAGAAATGTACAGACTATGATAGAAGTCCGCTTATACATCACTCATAACAAGACCGCATATACCGCATGCCGCTAGATGGTCAATATTCACGGCTCTTCCGAAACAGCCTAGTAGCCTTCAAAAGAATTTTCAAATATCCTAAGGCACTCGTCTCAAGGCCTTGCGGCACCTAAGAAATCAAAATTTTCAGCTGATAGCATATTCAGATGCGATTGGGCCAATTGTGTAGATGAAAGAAAGTTAATTCAGTGGAGGTGCACTTTTGGGAGATCTGCCGTGGGCCAAGCAAGAAGCAAAGCTCCGCTAGTTTATTCACCGCGTACGTATGTTGTACCACGATGCTGCACCGTAATATGATGATAAGCTCTTGTGGACTTCGTAAAGTAACATATGAAGAACCCATCTCTCCATCATGGTGATAACATAAATGAAATACTCATTAGTGTTTCCAAGAACTGTGCCTTCATCTCCAAAGACGAAGCATATACCTCCGGGCATCATTTCTTAAAAGATCGTTGCCATCAAAGTGGTACGGGCTTGGTAAAGACATTCCCTCCACGGAGTGCATTGCCGGATAGTAATACCAAACCGCTACTCAAGGCAATGCTTTGAATTTCGCATGGAAGGAAGGCGTCTCCACCCTCAGCCTTCAATCCACCGCAGACTTGTCGTGTGGTTTTGCAAGCTGCTAATGTATCACCAAGATATATTTTGGCCTTCATATCAGCATTGAATATATGAGGGTAGTTGTGTTGTTTTGCCGCGAAACGCTAGAAGATTGTAGACTTCGCATATTAAGAATTTTAGTAATATGAGAAGACCGCTTTTTGATATTACGGGCTACGTGATTAAAGATTGAAGACTATGAAGAAATTTTGGCGAATCGTGCTTGAGCAAAATGTCGTATGTGGCGTGTGGATTAGATGATTGAAGAAAATTTGTGTCCGTGGATGTACATGAAGCCGATACCGATTCAAAAGAGCTTAGGTCCATAGGATCTTTCTTTCACAAAGCTCCGGCTAATTCCAAATCTGGAAGCAGAAGTTGTAGCGTTTAAATTACATAAAGATCGCCGATACCTTTCTCGTGTATTATAGTTGAGTGCACCAAGTCGGGGGAGCCTGAAGAGAACAGTTTTTAAATCCTTTGTCCTTGATGTCTAAGGGGGAGCAATGAAAGATATTGCCATCAATGTCAGAGATTGTTGGAAGATGGCTACGCCAGAGATGATGCGATGATCAAGGTTGTCATTGATGGTAATCGTTTATGGAGCAGTCAAGTATGTCAACACGCACAAGGAATGCTGAATCACGGATGCTGAAACACAAATGTCGAAACACAGCCGAACGATACCAAACACGACCGGCCAAAACACAAATGCCGAATCACGATGCCTAAACGTGATGCCGAAACACGCATCAGCCGGAACACCTAATGTCGGAACACTCCATCACCGGAACACCATCACTGAACACTTAATGCCGAAAACACGACGGGCCGGAACACTCACCGCATTGAACACCTGATGTCGAACACGACATCGGAACACCTGACCGGAACAATAACCGGCTGAACATCACTGAACACCTGATGTCGAACACAATCAGCTGAACACGATCACCGGAACACGCCACAATTATGAGGTGGCATGTGTAGAGGGAGGCAGAGTAAAGAGCCAGTTCAGAAAATCAGGGAGAACGCCGGCATGGGAAAAGTAGAAGAATGAATAAAAGAAAAAAGGAAACTGCATTTGGAGTCAAGAAAAGCAGAAAAACTTTTAGTATAAAATTAGACCGCGCTACATCGTGGAGAAACACAACGCTGTGCATGATGTGGCATGCGTAGAGGAGGCATGCAAAGAAATACCAGAAAATCAAGGAGAATGATAGCATGCAAAAGTTTAAGAAAGAAGAAAAGAAAGGAAACTGTTTTGAGCGAGAAACGAGATGAAACCCTCCGCATGTGGTGAATCTATAATGCTACCAAACAGAGGATGGTCAGTTGTCGCTGAAGGAGAAAGAGGAAGGCCTCGATGTGGAGAAAAGAAGAGAAGGAGTCGAGAATGGGCTTCAGATGACAAGAAGTCGGCGTGAGATCAAAGGCAATAAACAGACTTGTGGTCGAGCGCTTAAGAAGATCGAGATGGTTAAATCGAAAGCAAAGATAGCGTAAATGGTATGTTATACTCTATAAGCAAATTAGTTTGAGAAATATTTTATTCAAGAAAACTAGGGTGGTAGGGTGGTGCTAGGAGACGTATGTCTCTTTCTCCGCAAGGCGCTTTGTGAATCCGTTATTAAAAAGTCATCCGCTTGGTGTTGAAGTAGCCAGGAAGTTCGGTGCTTCCACCCGCTCGATTCTCGAGTTATGCTCGTTTGGTTGTAGCCCTATGAGTTGGTGCTCATAAAGATGAGTTGTAACGAAGTTGGTGCTTGTCGAACATCTTAAGAAGACGAGGCCTTTTCCCTGGTTGGGTTTCCTTGAAAAACTGGTGGTCTCATACTTCAGGAATGAACGTCAGTGTGATTGGTCGCTCTTTTATGATATATGCTTTATGTTTATAACACGGGTTTTCACAGTAACGACTTATTGCCACCAAGATTAATGATTCGAAGTAAAAAAATTGAGAGAAATATACACTCCAATTTACAATAACTGATTCACCCCCCCCCTCTCAGTTATTTCATACCTGTAACATAGAGATCACCTACAACATTATGTGATCACCCAGTATTAAGGAGTCCATTGATTGCAAGTAAGACAATGAAGATTTGAAATAAAGGCTTAATTTCGACAGGCGTTGCAAAATGTGCTACAAATTCCTGTTCTGGAGGTTTCAATGGATCAGTGGTTTCCAGGTGTCAAGATGGATCTTTATAGTTTCTAAAAGACCAGTTATGAGTTGGAGGGCCACCTGTCAAAGGAAGAAGCGCTCAAAAAGGATAGTTCATCAACATAAAGGAATGTTAGGGGTGTGGCCAATATTACCCTTGTTTTTAGCATTTTAGTTATCTTTTGTTATCCACATGTTGCCTTTCAATTTTGAGGGCACATGAATCCTATGATAGGGTGGTTATTTGGATGATAGTGTTGTCATTGACAATAGAAGATATAAAAAGACTATTGTAAGTATGATAAAGGGTTAGAATGAGCTAGGGGGAAGGGGTATTTTTGACCCAGAAGAATTCAGAGTGGTTATGACTATTTTCGTTTTCCTTTCTCTGTACATTTTTCAGACTTGTGATTCCTTATCAATGGAGATCAATTTGTCCTTTTCATTTCTTGTTTTTCCTCCGTGTACTATTGTTTAATGAATGACTGATTTACTCTTCTTCTTATTCATACATTGATTGAATGAGGTCTTTGTTCTTTGCATTGGTGATGTAGAATTTGTTAATACACATATTTTTACTGTGACTTGACTGTCTTAAAGTGTTGGAAGTATCTATGACAATTTATATCATTGTTTTCCTTTTTCTTATTCTTTTATCAAGTCTATTGTCTGATATGAAGTTGCTAAGGCCACTTTTGCTGAAGGATACAGTTGGGAATGTGTACAATAGATGAATTTGATTGTCCTTATGGTCAAATCCCTATGAATTTAAAGCTTATCTTTCAAGATTAAAATTTGAATTCTTTTCATGTTACCAATCTCACCTGATTTACAGTCTAGGGTGACTCTTGGAGTGATACCATAAATGACACCATTGCTGGGGAATGAAGTGTGAAGCTAGCTTCCCTGGGAGAATGACATAGATCCAAATCTTGATGGTATACAAGAGAGGGACACATAAATTGATAGTAATTATCTACCTGGTGACTCCACAATCAAATAATCCACTGGGGAGGATCCTGTTGACAAAAATATGACCATATGAAAGGGGATGACCAAGTATAAGCTTATGAGCTTTCTCCATGAACTCTTGTTTTTATTTATCAACTCATTTCTCTCTTTTCCTTTACGTATAAAGAGGATTATCATCTTCTTTGTCTATTTGAATGATCATAAGCCTTCCTTTATATATCCATCCTTGGAAGAAGAAGACCTGCCTTGTGCCTATGTTGTAGATGTTGATCTTGTATCTTCACCTCAACCTATTCATAAGGATGAGCTTTGTATTGAAATCCCTCCTAAATTTGATCACCCTTGTAACCTTGAGGAGGTTGAAATTGATTCAAAGCCTTCTCATATCTCATTACCTTCTGCTATTACTGTTGAACCTTATGATCAGCGTGTTAAACCTCATATTTAGCCCACTAGTTTTCAAACTAGAATTAGAGACAAGATGTTTAAACCTTTCAGGCTTCCATATCACCTTCATCCTTAGCCTATTGATTTATTTGAGTATCTTCCTCAGTTTTCTGGAGAGGATCATGTTACAGCTACAAGGAATTTGGAGGCCTTTGAGAACTTTGTTGATCAGTTTGAGATAGTTCATGATGATGTTACAATGAGATTGTTCTCCAAATATTTGTTTGGAGATGATGCTGTGTGGTTTAAAGGTTTGGGAGTCGTTTCTATTGGTTCTTGGATCGAGCTATGCAATGAATTTTTAAAGTGTTGGGGTGAGAACAAGTCCCTTGATCAATACTTGGATGATTTTAATGCTTTGAGGAGAGGGGAGAAGAATATTTGGCTGTCTTCAACAAGAGGTTTTACTGTTTTTATCATAGCATGCCATTGGAAATCCGACCTTTCGAGATTGCTGCGATGGTGTACTGTGAAATGGCTCATCATTAAGATCTTGTCCTTGTCCTGAGAGAAAGGAAATGTTCATCTTTAAGACACTTGTTTGAATATGTTGAAGAAGCCGAAGAGAACATCCGGGCTTGACAGAGGATTCAAGATCAAGCATACTTTGAAAATTTGTCTTCACAAGAGGAGCAACAAGACTGTGAGTATGTCTTACATTTAGAACAAGATTCTTCAGTATTTGCATATTTTCCTATGGACAGGGATGCATGTCTAGCTTATGATCAGTTTTCAAAACATGTTGAGCATATTATAACCGATGATTGCATATATAATTATATTTTCCTGTCTGATCATCATCAGTGTGATTTAAAGCCCGTTGTACCATTATCTTGTGATCATCATGATGAAAATGAAGAGATTGCAATTGTTGATGATCAAGAGTTGATTTCGAAAGAACAAGAAGGTTATCTATTTGTAAGCAAAAAAGAATTTATGGATAAACAATTATTTTCTATGGATCAACATGCTTCTAATCTTGGTTTTAAGGATCCATTTGCAACCTTGTTAGAGTCTTATATTTCAAATTTTTTGAAAATTTCAAATTGAATTATTTCACCGATACTGATGGGTGAGTATGGTTTTCTGAAGGAGTTTATGTTGCTACTGCTATATATATGTTATTATTCATTGATCAGTAGCATAGATGAGATCATTTCAGTCATCAAGTTATTTGAATCGTTACTGTGGAAATATTCTTTTACTTGACCAAGTTGCAAATTTGGTTAGGGTAGGGTAGCATAGGTAATAAGCTCGCTTCCTAAGCCTTGATTTCCTTCAGTTTGTAGCGGGTCTTTCAGTTTTCTTAAATAAGCGACAGTTTTTGGCAGTGTTTAGAGGTTGGTTACATAGATGAATCCATAGCCCAATGGATAAGGTGACTGGAACTACTAGGTTCTTGGAAGCCTCATAGGGAGGCCTCCATCCTAGTTAGATCCAGTGTTAGCACTCAAATGCACACCATTAAAATTTAAAGTTCTTCACCAAATTGATCGTTTTTGCCTAGAATTCCTATGATTTCTATCTTTTGTCTTTTGATCTGCATTTCTACAATGGAAAAATTAAAACCAATTATTGTCATGTTTTCATCACTTTTCATCATTCCTCATATAGTAACATTTTCTATGTTTTTTAACTAAAAATAAATTGTTTTTTTTTATTAAACATTCTTTTTATCAAACAAAGGGCGGGGGACTTGAAAAAAAAATATTTTATATGTGAAGAAATAAAGGTTCTTTTTGGCCTTTTAGATTTTCTAGGGCTTTCCATTTTGACCAAAAACATTCTTTTTATCAAACAAAGGGCAGGGGACTTGAAAAATATTTTATATGTGAAGAAATATATGTTCTTTTTGGCCTTTTAGATTTTCTAGGGCTTTCCATTTTGACCAAAATATTGATCCCATAGGCCCAATCTCCAATTATCCGAGCCCATAGCTATCGAGCCAAGAACCTACACCAACACATAACACAAATAATGCCAAGCCCTCGAGGATAACGATCCTACAAAGTTTCCTTTGTGCACAACACGCCTAAACATGTTAAAACCAATGGCATTTATAAAAGCAAATGTTTTATTTCTACTGAGCAATGTGGGATATCCTTCTCGCATGTAAATACAATTGCAGAGCATAACAACCAGCTGCCGATTGGAGAGGTTCGCGCCTAATGCCCTGTTCGACAGCATTTTCACCAAGTGTCATGGGACGATCCCATGCGGGCTTTGCACAATGCATTGGCGCCAAGTGTTGATATTTAAAATAAATAGAAATTGGAAGAGCAGCCATTGCATATGAATAACACACAAACAATAGATTGTATTACTGCACTTTTACACACATACATAGGTAAATATATAGTTGAATTCAGATCCAACCGATTCCATACTTGGAGGAAGTGGTTGAGAAGATATCTCAACAGCCTCCTACAAATATTCAACCAACTCAATCTAGTCTCCTAAAGTAATCTTTATTCTAACACCCTCCCTTAATGCTTACTTTACAAATTACAATACTTAATCACAATTACAATACTTGAACTTTCGTCTGTCTGTCTGGTCTTCCTCAGCACTGAAACTCACTCTGCAAACACACGGCTTCCGCTCTTTCTTCTTCCTCTTCTTCGAGCTTTCCATCGACACATTTAAAGTCAAAACGCCTCTGACCATCTTTCTTGCACTTGTATACTGGACAATTTGACAACTTGGCTCATCGGGGCTTCCGTGATAAAAG
>SNQJ01S0063993.1:19960-60863 GCA_010110895.2 Picea sitchensis | reverse complement strand
TTCGGCTATCCTTCAGTATCTAGAAGAAAAGTTTGGATACTGAATGTCCTCAACATTCCTTTACACAAGGTGACTTCCAATAAAAACAATGTACTTGATACTGGGGCTACCAGCTTGCATCAAAATACAAGTTTTTATTTTTAGATAAACACTTACACACAAAACTTTAAACTCACCAGGTAAATGTAACCTATAATTGTCGATCTTGGAGCACCGAAGTACACCAAGAATCTACAACTTATAACATACTCGACATAATCAAACTAGTAACTTGCTCTTGTGGCACCGAAGAACACGCAAGAACTGCAAGGTTGAATTACATTGTTCTGCTCTATATTTGGTTCTGCATTACAATTCTTCACATTCTATAAAACTACAACAAATTACACACCACACATTTAAGTGAAATCTACCACCACAGTTTGAATACAATGTTGTAATGAATCCTCCATGTTCTACGCAAGACAAATCTTTCCTCCTTGTAGGTCATCTGTATCCACTCCGACATCTCCGTAAGATGACTATATGGTCCATACCTAATAGATATTTGATCAACAAATTTCATGGTGATCTTGCTAGTTGATGATGGCCTTCTAATCAGACTAAGAGGGTAATTTCTAGCATAACACATTGAATTGCAATTTTGTTTCTCTGTTGCAATAAAATAACCAAAAGATTGCTTTGAAACAGTGCATACTTGAGCAGAACTTGCATCTATTGAACCAGACGAGTAATCAAATTCTCTTGCCACAAAATCCAAAGAGGAATCAGCAACCACAAGCACAATTGACAAGCCCTTAATATTTTTCCAGTACATCTCCTTCCTTCCTTTGCTCGACTTATGGGCAGTTTATTCACACAGATTGGAAATCTCTCTCTGTGCGTTAAAATAAACAACATTGATTCCTCACGCAGATGCTCACAATGGATTAACCCTTCGATACAAGTTTAACTGCAATGATCTACACGCTAGGCTGAAAGAATAGTAGTTGTAATGATGGCTTCAATTCATGCAGATCCTTCCTTGGTAGCAGCGCAATTCTTCCTTGGTAGCAAAAAATTACGACTTCTTGCACAGTGGTTTGATGGATCTCCTCCATGCAGGCAGATTGTTTTTTTTTCTTTTCTTTTCTGCTTCCTTCTTCCACAAAACACAACACAAGAATACAAAACTTCACACAATGGCTCACAAATGAAACAACGACAATTTTTCTCAGTTCCGAACAACTGCGATCTCCTGCGATTTGAACAGTAAACAACACGCACAGATATTAACGAGATATATTTCGACGATTTCTTAAATTCGTGGCAATGCGACCCTCCTCCAACAACAATAGTGGCAACACTCTCACAAACTAAAGAATTCAACACTCTTAATCTACGTATGTACAGAAAACCGTCTCCCAAACTATTTCATCTTCCTGGGCACTCCCGTGAGGGATTAAGCCCAGCTAGGCTCTGATACCAAAATAGAAATTGGAAGAGTAGCCATTGCATAGGAATAACACACAAACAATAGATTGTATTACTGCACTGTTACACACATACATAGGTAAATATATAGCTGAATTCAGATCCAACCGATTCCATACTTGGAGGAAGTGGTTGAGAAGATATCTCAACAGCCTCCTACAAATCTTCAACCAACTCAATCTAGTCTCCTAAAGTAAGCTTTATTCTAACAAAAATGCTAATAACCCCGTGCATTGTGGATTCTTTCTGCTTGAGATAGATAATACAGAGGAGTGCCAAGAAAACGATACAAGTACCCAGGTGTCAAGACGGTTGCCCAATGTAAAAAATGATGTCATATTGATATCAATTTTAGAGTGGAATCGCCAATTTCGAGCATATCAGCCAAGTGTCGAAGTCAGAGCCTAAACGCCCTCTCTAAGAGCGTTGACAACATATATCAAACGAATTGTTAGATGCAATTGGAAAATGGGTTCCAATGTATGATGATGATGATCTTTGTTTACGCCTCAAGTGGTTTCGTCCATCATCAAAAGGCCCTTATAGTCATACAACTATACAATTGGAGATTCCACACAGAGCTACTCTGGGGACATGCTGAATTCACCATTTTGGCGCAACAAAACATATGTTTGGTTCGATCCGACATTCAAAATGTATTTTTGAGAAGACAAAACCATTACTTCCATCTATTGAATGACTTATTCCCTCAAGTGATGAGGAAGTATTAACATATGCTTGCTGGGCTTGGTCATATCTATCTGATGGAAAAAATGACAAAATTAAAGCAGTGGTAGATGCTGGTGTTTGTCATAGACTAGTCGAACTTTGGAACTTTGTGGACACAATGATGTGGGTTTTCTGGATATGTTTTCATCATCTGAGATTAGGAGTAGATGCAAGGACACTATTCTACCTCCAAAATGAAAGGAATTTCAAACAATTATTTTTCTTGGGTAGGAAAATGGCTTGGAGGCATCAAAAAAGATTTCCGCCTTTGATTTTGATGGTTTTCTTGTCATAACTTCTATCAGGAAAGTTGGAGCAGATTCCTGGTCCCTCCACTATTCTTCCACTCCTGAAAATTTGCTGAGTTACTACAATAAAGGGTACAAACTGGTGATATTCACAAATGAGTCGAACATTGATCGATGGAAAAATAGTAGGAAAAATGCAGTATACTCAAAGCTTGGACAACTAGAAGGATTCATTAAGCGAGTAAAGGTGCCAATGCAGGTATTTGTAGCTTGTGGGATAGAAGGAACATGTGATGCATTCATGAAACCAAATTCAGGAATGTGGAGGTTAATGGAGCGACATTTTAATTCTGAAATTGTCATTGACATGGAACAATCTTTTTATGTTGGGGATGCAGCTAGGAGAATCAACGATCATAGTGATGTTGATATTGGTTTTGCTAAGGATGTTGGTTTAAAGTTTCCTTTCTCTGATGGATGTTTATAGACAAGAGCTCGACTATTCTGTGCTATCGTGCTTAATTGATATTGCTTACAAAGTTTATAGCGTGGTATGCGATGATATCCCCCAATCAACTATTGATTTTAAGTCATTCACTATCAATCTTCTTCAGTTTGTAGCTGAGAAACTAGGATGGGATCCTATTCCAGGTGAGAGTCAATTGAATGCAATGTTAAGAGGGTAGAAATTGGAAGTCTTAGCTCAGTTTGGACATGAAGAAACTAAAGTAGAAGCAAGAAGATGATTCAATTCTTTCTTGAATGAAAGATGCACAACACTTCGACCTGTGGACATCATAAAGGCTGCATACATAGCTATTATGCAGAATGTGACAAATTCATATAAATCTGGCTTTGTTGAGCACATGTTGGAGTGATAAAGTGAGAATTTTCCTTCATCAACACATAATTATTTGTCAGATATCTTGAGACTGTGATCATAAAATGATGATATCATCACCTATAGAGATCTCCTACATCATTATGTGATCACTCAGTATTAAGGAGTCCATTGATTGCAAGTAAGACAATGGAGATTTGAAATAAATCCTTAATCTTGACAGGGACTGCAGGATGTGCTACAAATTCATGTTCTGGAGGTTTCAACGGATCGATGGTTGCTAGGTGTCAAGATTGATCTTGTCAGTTGCTATAAGATCAGTTATGAGTTGGAGGGCCACCTGTCAAAGGGAGAATCTCTCAGAAAGGACATTTCATCAACATAAAGGAATGTTAGGGGCGTGGCCAACATTACCCTTGTTTTTAGCGTTTTAGTTATCTTCTGTTATCCACATGTTGTCTTTCCATTTTGAGGGCACATGAATCCTATGATAGGGTGGTTATTCGAATGATAGTGCTGTCATTGAAAGTAAAATATATAAAAAGACTATTGTAAGTCTAATAAAGGGTTAGAATGAGCTAGGAGGAAGGGGGATTTTTGACCCAGAGGAATTCAAAGTGGTTATGGCTATGTTCTTTTTCCTTTCTCTATACTTTTTCATACTTGTGATTCCTTATCAATGGAGATCAATTTTTCCTTTACATTTCTTGTTTTTCCTATGTGTACTATTGTTTAATGAGTGACTCATTTACTCTTCTTCTTATTCATACAATTATTGAATGAGGCATTTTTTCTTTGCATTGGTGATGTAGAATTTGTTAGTACACATATTTTTACTGTGAGTTGACTGTCTTAAAGTGCTAGAAGTATCTATGACAGTTTAGATCATAGTTTTCCTTTTTCTCATTCTTTTATCAAGACTATTGTTTGATTTGAAGTTGCTAAGGCCACGTTTGCTGAAGGATATAGTTGGGAATGTGTACAATAGATGAATTTGATTATCCTTATGTTCAAATCCTTGTGACTTTAAATCTTATCTTTCAAGATTACAATTTGAATTCTTTGCATGTTACCAAGCTCATGTGATTTACAGTCTAGGGTGACTCTTGGAGTGATAACAGATGAAAAATTCCTACCTATTATAACTTACCTATACTTACCATTGAAGTCAAGTCTCTGCCCCATGATGGTGTTTGAGGAGGCATCCACTAACTGGTAATGGACGTTTCCTCCCTTCAAGCATAGATACATAGTAGGCATCGTTGACTGACTTCGTTCTGATTCTGAAGGGTCCAAGATAAAATTGTTGTAAATTCTAACCTTGTACAATATCTACTGCAAAAAGATATTCAGAAAAATAATAGAAAAGATACAATGGCAAATACAAACATTACACATAGATTTTTCCCCTGGAAACCCAAATCAGGAAAACCAGCATATTCTATATTATTCATTGTGTTACAATGTTTACAATACAAAATACATATAGGAGCCAGCGACATCCAAAACCCTAACCCAATGACCTGGATTAGTCCAAAACCTTAATTCCTTAACCGAAAATAGAAAAACCATCGACAAAGAAACCATGTGTCGAAAAACCACCTAAATGTAATGCGGTCTCGAAAATGTTGTCCCGATGCAAATTTTTTTTTCTGGGGGCACTGCCCCTGAACCCCCATGCGGGGGGCTCCGGCCCCCTGCACCCCCCGAAAGGGGGCCTAGAGGCCCCCCCTCTAACCCCCGATGCGTGCCCGACGCATATGCTCAAATGCTACTACTTGTGCAAAGAATATAACACATACCCAACAATTGTGCATTCCATTTAACATTGTTAGGCTCACCCTTTTTAGTTTCCGACCACATCCATACCGTGTCTCCCTATTGATATTATTTTTCTTCAAAATTCGTTGTTCCCTTTATCACCTAGGTGTATTGTCTTGAGGGAGGAGAGTGAGATTCAACTACAAGGACTTCTTTTTGGCTTGGTTTAATCAATATATCATTATCCCCTTTATTTAGTAACTTGAGAGAGCCAACTTCTTTGTCCTTATATTTATCTAAGAGTTGTTGATACTCTTGTTTCTTTGGCCATTGTATCTCGTCATAATCCTCCTCTATGGTGAAAGGGAAATCCTTTGGAGAAAATGTAGGAAGGATTTCCTTAATTGGTTCATGTGTTTCACTGATCTTAGGATTATTGTAAATCTCTTGTACATGATCCTTGGCCATTGGCATATTTGGAAGGCATGGAATTGTCCCATCTTTCATAGGAATGTTGATATAAGTTAAATCCATCTCTAATGTGCCACCCAAAATTGCAAATAACTTCATGGACAAAAGCATGCTCCATACATCAGGGACATCTACCACCATGACATCCATATGAATCACTCTCTTAATATATTTAGCAAGGTGTACTTCATTGTTCTCAACTACCCTATGAGTAGGTATGGCTCTGGATTCAAAACTTCACACATTTCTATAAGGCCATGTAGCCTTTAGGCCTAGTTTCTCCATAAATTTCAAAGACATCATGTTGGCACCTGCTCTTGAGTCAAGCATACAATTGTTGAGACATTTGTTATTAACTAGAAATGACATAAAGAAAGGTGGGTGTCCACCGTATTGAACCCTGAAATGATATGCTTGTAACATAATATGAGGGTTTATTGGCTCATCCAACACATTGATTTTTTTTTTAAACCTTTCTTTCATGTATGGAACCTTGATAATTTCCTTCAACGGGATGGATACATGCATTTTGGCTAATGCACTTTTCATGTCAAAATTCAGGTCAACCTTGTTATCCTTAGAAGAGGTATTAGGAAGGAGTATGTTCATAGGTGGGGGTTTTGGTTGTGAAGCTATAGGTCTGGCAGAGGGAGGTTCGTTAATTCAATTTTCCTCATATATATTTGGAATTGTTGTTTTTTCAACTTCTCTCTTGACTATTGATCAAGGCTATTTATTACCTCCATCCTAGCTTTCCTGGTTGCTTATTTTATGCCTTCTTCATGTTCTTCAGGTGTGATATTAAGGCAATATTGTGGATCTTCAATGGTATGGTTGATAACGTTGACTTGATCATGTTCACCATTATTCAAATGGAATTCATGATCCCAATGTGATTCTCTACATTGAAAACACCATCGGTTATCCTCTACCATGTTTGTGGGGGCTAAGGTGTTAGGGACATCTTGATCATTCTTGGGCTTGAAACCTTGAATGCCCCTTTGGAATTTCCCCTTATAAGGAAGTCTAGGAGATTTTTGTTGGGCTTTTTCTAGGTTGACAATATTATTCATCATTAACTCTTGGGTTTTTACCACGCCATCTACAATCAATTGTAGCTTTGCCAAGCTAGCGCCAATATCTTAGGTAGCCTCAACATTGTGAGCAACTTTGGGTCTAGCATCCATCTTGACTCTTGGGGAAGAGAAAGGTTCTACTTTGAATGATTATAGGTTATTTTAAATCTTCATATCCATCTCATCGACTTATTGGATTGTCTTAGGAGCTTTTGCTTTGATAAGGAAACCCATTTTTCCTGTAAAGGACTTGATGTCAATAAATAGAAGAAAGTTGTTTGAAGGGTGGTGGCTTACTGGGATCTGTTGTACCGCCTCTCAAATTTATCATGAAATTCCCTAACAGTTTCATTCTCATCTTTTATGATGTTGTTAAGCCTTGGTATTAACATGTTGGGGTCTTCCTTGACACTCCATCTTTTGAGGAATTCTTCCTCTAATTTATCCATAGATGTAATACTAGCATCATGAAGACCATTATACCATCTTCTGGTTCTATCATAGAGGGTATAAGAAAACAACTTCATTGCCAAGTTTTCAGCATCATCACTGATGGGATGAAGTTGGAAAAAGGCCCAAAAATTGCTCATATGGTCCTCAATGCTGACTACATAATTAACAATGAACTTAGGAAACCATTTATCATACCTAGGGGGCATTTTCAGAGGGTATCATGGAATTCCTGTCATGTCTAACTGCTTAAAAAGTTTGGATCACCATTGATTTTGGTTATTGACTTGATTTGGATTATGGGTCTGAGTTTGAGCGTTAGACATTGTGTTGAAGGGAATATTACCTCCAAACAATGATTTTACTACAAGAGATTTTCTGGGAGGATTTATTTTGTAGGATTTCAGAGGATTGGTATATCCCCTTGGACTTTGTGGAATCGCTAGATAATATTTTTTAACATCACCAAAGGGATGAGGGAATCACCCTCAGTGGAGTCTCCAGGTAATCTTTGTGAAATGAAGGATTTGGATAAAGGCTTACTGAAAAATGTTGTTCGAGGAAAGATTGACTTGGTGTTCCACGACAATGGCACCAAAAATATTATCACACAATCTATACTTTCCCAAATCCTAATGGAAAGTAGGCTTAGATTGGCATAATATGTAGGTGGCCCTATCATTGTCACCCCAATAGGGTACCTCTTTCTCTTTAGGAAGAGGAAAACATGACTCCAAGGGAGACGTCCCAGGACCTAGTTGGTTGATGAAAGGAATAAAGACAAGGTGAAAACCCACCCCTCTCTCTAGGTCACTCAATGAAAGAAGTCACTTGGGTAAAGTTTAAAGGGACAAGGAAAAGTGAAAGTGGGTTTGTACCTTCCCTTTACTAATGAAACATCAATGATATCAATGATTTTAATGAATGACCTCTTAGACAAATTATGTGTTGCCAGAGCAAGTTATATACAATAAAGATGAGATTATAGTAGCAACAATGTATCTTGAAAATTGCAAGTTATGATGAAAAGAAAAGATATTAAAGGCCTTGCAAACTTGATAATACTTTGTCACTCATGATTTTCAATATTAATACAAGTCAATAAATGGCTGTCCAAACATTTATAACAACATTAATTAATGATGATGACAACAATAGAAACCACTTCATAAAAGTACTTTTATAAAGCAATAAGACAACTACTTCAATATCTAATGATGATAGTTTTCTTAGTACAAATGCTCAATGGTTTTATGGATGATTTTAGGGATGTTAGGGGCTGCAACAATGGTTGTAACACCATCTATGACAAAAGTAACAACTTCAAAATTTGTACTTTAGAAAGGTATCAAAGGGAATACTAGAACATAGGGCGATGACACCTATGTTAGTGAAAATTTATGGGTAGGTTAGCTTAGTTAGTGTGCTTGTTAGGGCTGCAAAATAATTGTTGTAGCAACAACAAGATTTAGGAGCTAGAAATCTAGGAAAGTCTAGTGGATTAGGTTAGTTTAGTAAGGTATCAAGTAGAAGAAGAGGTTTGAAGCTTTGTCAAAGAGTTGAGGTAAGAAACTAGTGCCTTCTAGGGTGATGGGGTCAAAGTTGGTGACTTCTTCTAAGGATGATAATTGATGATAATACACACAAGTCTAAGAGGGAAAAATCCTAGTAGGAGTAGCAACTTAAGTCCTCCTAGATTTTGACCTCTATAAACAAAGTGATAGGGTGTAGGCAATTCTAGGCCCTAGTGCCTTGCTCTCCTTAGCCTTTTTATGGAGTAAAACTTATGCAACAATAACCAAATGAAAACCTGTAGAGTACTAGCACTTTAGGATTCTAGGGTTTCACTAGTTACTAGATCAATTTAGTGAAAGCTTGGAAAATAAAAAGTAAGAAAGTAGCAACTTAAGTTTCTTACTTCAAGCATTAATACACCATTCATTTTCATAATATTGTATGAGAAAATAAAACCATACAATAAACCATTCAATAGATGACAAAATGTAGATTCTACTCACTTGCACCAAGAATAATCATGAATATACCATGCAAGATCACCATAAAACTTCAAAAATTGATCCAAGTTGCAAAGACAAGCCTTAAACAAGAGTAGCGCCTCATTATTTCAGCCAATAACCCTAATAAGGTGCAAATTTTAGACTTCATGTCCTTGAATGACAAGTGATGATCAAAATGAATGTCACTTTATGTTTATTTATAAACAATTTGACCTTTAATTAATTTCAGTTCACAATTGTAAAATTTTCAGACCCCAACCCAATTTCAGTGTCGCTGATTTTTCAGCCAATGTTTAATGCCCAAACCCAGATTTATAACAACCAATTAAACTCAGTAGGAAATAATTTTTCAGAACTGAAACACGAGGATTTTGAACATCATTTATAATGCATAAATAAAATTTCAGTAGCACATAAACTCAGAAAAATATTAACATAGAGATTTTCGGTCTA
Organism: Picea sitchensis; assembly: GCA_010110895.2. Taxonomy (NCBI): domain Eukaryota; kingdom Viridiplantae; phylum Streptophyta; class Pinopsida; order Pinales; family Pinaceae; genus Picea; species Picea sitchensis. The sequence continues at coordinate 51,343 of SNQJ01S0063993.1, read as the reverse complement.
ACAACAACCCTGGAAAAACCCACAAGGAGAAAACCAATGAGAGAGAGATTTTATTATTTATGGGCTTTTGAGAAATTCTTTTATAGCATATTCATCTTCAGAAAAATAACACAAACTTATCTCAACCTTCTTACTCTGCAAAGACTCCTTCTGAAATGTTCGGTGAAGCTCCTTGATTTCTATCCCAGAAATCTGTACAGTATATGGCTGCACCAACAATAAATGATGTATGGACTATCTAGAATTTGGTGCCAAAATTCTGCCAAGACTGTATGGAAACACCCAATAGTACAATGCCTTGAATACCATGCCAATACCCTCGAAAGGTGTGCCCAAAATTAATGGACAGTACGACCCTCGATTTCTGTACAAGTCTGTAAGGAATGTACGAATTTTCTCTCTTAGAAAAATGTGCCCAACACTCTCCTCAAAATATGTGCCAATAAATGTTGTACGAAAGCCTTCGAATGCATGCCAATACACTGGGAAAATTCTGCTACTGTCCTCCTCGAAATCTGTGCACATTTATGGCTATATGAACTCCGTCAAATCCATACTGTATAGATTATTTTCTCTGTTGTCTGCTGCTTTGAAACCCATGCCTGCTATATACCTTGAAACTCATGCCCTATCTATGCATATGTTGCCTCTTCTCAAGCTCGACCTCTCTCTTTCTCTCTTTCTCTCCAAAAAATAAATGAACAATAACCCTAGCTAGGGTGCGCCCTCCTACCCTAATCGACCTCATGGTGGTAGGTGAGGAGTTTCATATCCAACGGTTGAGATTGGATTAGATGGGTGGTTGAGATTGAGTGTCTCTTCACTCACCCCCTCACTAAAGTCATAAAGTCACCTTTTAATTTTCATCTCACAAATTAAATAACTATGGTCCACATTAGGCACTTTCTCACCCCTCAGGCACCTAGGTGATGATAAACACTTGCCTAGGTACTTTTTTAATTAAATTTTTAACACTCCCTCTTACCGAGGAAAGTGTTACTCACCACTCCAAGCTTGTCCTTGAAAAATACAAACTTTCCTCTGCCCAATGCTTTGGTGAGTATGTATGCAACCTCCTCATCTATAGATATGTACTGTAGCTCCACAGATACTCTCTAAACATAGTCATAGATGAAGTGATAATGAATCTCGATATGTTTAGACCTGTCATGAAAAATGATATTCTTATTGGCCCTCGACCAAGTTTTGAGGAATACTTGGTCATAGTTGATCGTTTGGTACTTCGACTTCCTATCGAAGACAGAGCGCATGGCGAAGCAGAGATCACAGGATCTCGCCACTTTTTGTGGAACCTTTTTGGGTTTTTTGGGAATATTGTAACGAGAAAGGGATGCCGGCCCTTGTTTAGGCCTTTTTATATGTATAAATAGAGGTCTAGGCCATGTAAGAAAGGAGACCTTGTCTAGTCGATGGCTTAGTGCATAAGTTGGATATATGTGATCAGAAGTCTGTGTGACTGTAAGAGCTCTGTGCATGCTGTAATAGTGCTGAGTGAAGGGAAGTGTGAGAAGGCTTAGTGCTTGGATCTACCAGGCGAAAGAGGATCTAGCGAGATGCACAGATCTCTTGTCCTATGCGGGGTAAGGGTCATTGAAGCTCTATGCTGTAACTGCTTGACCAAGATAATATAAAGAAGACTTTGTGGACGTAGCCCCAGGGTGGGGGTGAACCATGGTAACTCTGTGTACTGTACTGATGTGTTTGTCTCTCTCTTGCTAAGTGCTATGATATGTTTAGATAGATTTATTGATTCTTTTTGCTTATGAGATATGAATGCATGCTAGATAAGATACATAAGATGCTAAGTGCTTAATCTATTGAGTATAACCTGTTTATCATTGCTAAGTGCTAGATCTGAGTAATTACTGTGGTGCTCTGTGCTTTTTGTGAAGTGTATTAATGAATGTATGTTAGGAAACAACTGATGCTAAGTGCATTTTAAGAAAGAGAATCATAGATCTGTGTCCCAACTAAGGTTGCAGACACCTGAGTCTTGCAACCACCCCTGCCTCTACCTCGGGTGAGACTTCATTTGCTTCGCAGGTGTTTCTAAAAGGGTCAGTAGTTAGGGCTTTGTTGGTGCGCTCTTGAGCATTGAACCCTAGGTCTACCACTGTGCCAACAAATGGTTCCGTCGCCGAGACCTGGAACTATGATTGCTGGGAACTGAAGAAGAAGAAGCTTTGTGCGAAATAAGCTCTGTGCATAGATCTGTTTCCCTAGTGCGCAGTGTTCTATTTGACCTGTGAAGATTTGTGACAAGAAAGAAAGGTCAGATCTGAAAAAGAGAGGTCAGATTTGAAGAAAAATAAGTCATATCTGCAAATAAAGAGGTTAGATCTGCAAGAAAAATGTAAGATCTGTAAGCTCTGTGCTTTGATAAAGGTAAGAATAGTTAAAAGTCTTAGATTTGGAAGCTTTGTGCTATGTAGAAGTAATATAAGTGAATTTTTTTGTTTCTAAAGCATGGATCTAGGTATATTTGATATATTCTATCCTAGCTTCAAAACTAGGGCATTAATAGATGAAAGAAAGTTTGATATGAATAGATCTGATAAGTATAGTGATAGATATGTTATACCTATGCATAGAAAGAATTTTGGGACTAACCAATGGATGCAAGATCCTAGAAAGAAATTTTTGCAGGCTAACCGTTATGATCCTAGCACACAGTACATGCAAAGTTGGGGATCATTGAAGAGAAAGAGAGGATTAACTCTTTGTTACAATTGCAGAAGGCCCAAACATCTTGCTAAGGAATTCCCTGGGCGAAGACCCAGTTGTCTTTGTTGTAAGGCTATGGACCATGAAGTACTGGATTGCCCTAGAATGATTGCTAGACTTGAAAAGATGAATATAGGGCAAGAAGGAGATCAAGAGACCAAGATTATAGCAGAAACCCAGAAAGAATAAGAAAAGATATTGCTACAGATGAGAGATACCTTGAATGACCACCGACATGTTAGGCTATCAGAGATCTTCAAGAAGAAAGAACAGATCGAAGTGAGAATAGGAGACTTCAACATTGACTGTGTTTTGGATGAAGAAACACAGGTGAACATTATGACAGAAGGAACCTGGAAAGCTATAGGAAGACCTAACATGACCCCTTCATTAGGAGGAATAGGGTTATTTAGAGGAAAGATGGTAAACCTATGTGGAAATCTCACTCAAATATCTATGAGTGCTCATGGAGCTTTGATAGAAGAAGATTTTGAGATTGTTAAGTTCGTGGAGGACATCACCCCGTTTACTATGTTACTTGGTAAACCTTGGATTGAGAGAGATCAAGCCAGAAAACAGGAAGCAGAAAAGGACCTAGAACAACAAAGGCAAGAGTTAAGAGACTTCCTGAATAGAAGGATCATGTAGTTGATTGAATAACGAGAGAACAGATTAAGGGTTCTTAACCCTAGGAACTTGGATGACGAAGTTGACAGAATGCTAGAAGAACCACAGAGGATCGAAAAATATGTTGGACAAGTAATACCCGTGGATCTGAAGAAAGAATATCGACACTGCAAAGTTACCATGCTAAGAGAAGAAAAGAATCAGAATGAAAAAAGGATGACCGAGACAAAGCTCACTGGAAAGAAGGATAAAATCCTCATGAAGAAGAAAGAAAAGTTGGAGAAATTACATAATGTTCTAGAAGAAAACCCGTAGAAGGAAAACATGCAGAATTTGAGCTTTGTCGGGATAGCAGAATAGGGACATATGGCACTTCGCCATGTCGAAGTAATATAGCTGTTAGAAGATGATATACCCATTTCGATGATGGCCCAAATGGCTCAAAAGAGAGTTATGACCTGTTACCTGACCGTTAGACTACGCCATAATGGATAGATCAAGAGTTAATGGACCCTCCTATTCGTTGCAAGCAGTCCGTTACAACTTTACTTACTTATTCCATCACGCCATGCCCGGAAGATGAAGAGATTACCAAGTTATGGTCAGTGGAATTCCTCGTTGCAGCAGATCCAGTGGATATTTCAGATATCAGCAGCCCAAAAGCTGCGTAGGACACACCTGGGCCCAGTGAGACGCAGACGACAAAGATGACAAAGTAGACAAAGGAGACAAAGAAAACTGAAGAGGTTCAAGATGTGGATAGCCTCTTTGTAAAGACAGCTTCCTTCACACCACATGAAGAAGGTAATGACGAAGACCTATAAGAAGTTGAACAACAACTAGAAGATGAAGTTGAAGTTCTAAAGAAAAGAAAAGGGTCACCTTCGAAGTCTTCCGGTAAGAAGAAAGTCAAAGCGACCATGACCAAGATGAATACCACGCTCAATCCAGATGACTTCATCTTTCTCCTCATGACTTTGAATGAAGCTATAGAAGAGATCACAGAAAAGTAGGAGGCCAAGCAACAGACGATGTACAATAGAATCGAAGTTGAGCTCCAAGGAGTACAACGAGACCTCCAGTCTAACCACGTAGTCTCTACTGCACCTACGCTATAATGAACACACGAAGAAGGAGACGAGTCAGTTCAACTTTGCAGGATTGCTGACCTAGTTGAAGTATGCCTTCAGAAAGCAGAAGAAGTAACAACGCAGGCCACCCAGGCCCTAAAGCACGCACACGAGAAAATCATAGAGTAGTGCCAAGCTGCACAACAAGAGAAGGAGGCCATCCAAGAGAATTTTGATAAAGAACGCGCAAAGATCCAAAAGGAGAAGGAGAAACTTCTCACGAAGCAAATTGGGATCGAAGAAGCAGTCAACAAAGCATTTCTCTCTGTGAATGGCTTAGAACATAAGGCAGAAGAACCCATAGAATGCCAAGTAATGAATCTTGCTAAAGTCATTCAACAAATGCAACAAAGAATAGTAGAACTAGAGCTCCAAGCTATACCGAGTACTCCACAAGAAGAATGTGACCAAAGAGAAGTGAATGCCCGAAGTACAGTAGAAAGGATTAAGGCACTCATTGAAGAATGTAAGAAATTAAGTAGTAGAAGTGTGCAGATACATGAGAACCTATCCGAGAACCCTGAATTGCATAAATTGGAGTCACAACTCTAGGAGGCGAAGTACCAAGCTGAGAACTTACAGATACAGCTGAAGGCCTTATTGAACATAGAGAAAATGAAGAGGTCCCATGAATAATGCGTCGTGTAGCAACAGATTCATATGATCCAGAGCAAGGTCATGGAAGTGACGCATCAACTTCAACCTTTGCAGGATAGGGCATGTCAACTATTATTAGAGATTGAGAGTGAAGGGATAGACCTGGAATATGTTGTGAACATAACAGAGCAGTGCTTAGAAGGACCAATTAGTAACACACTCATTCAGGAGTTTTCCGAGCAAGAAGTAGTAACAAAGCAATAGGTCGAAGTAGATCGAGTGAAGCTCGAGGCCTTTGAGGCAGATTTACCCAGAGAAGAGTGACTTGGTACAAGTCACAGGTGAGTGTTGGGGGCCTATTGGCCCTCGACCAAGTTTTGAGGAATACTTAGTCATAGTTGACCGTTTGGTACTTTGACTGCCTGTCGAAGACCGAGCGCATGGTGAAGCAGAGATTACGGGATCTCGCCACTTTTTTTGGAACCTTTTTGGGTTTTTTGGGAATATTGTAACGGGAAATGGATGTCAACCCTTGTTTAGGCCTTTTTCTATGTATAAATAGAGGTCTAGGCAATGTAAGAAAGGAGGCCCTATCTAGTCGATGGCTTAGTGCATAAGTTGGATCTATGTGATTAGAATTCTGTGTGACTGTAAGAGCTCTGTGCATGCTGTAATAGTGCTGAGTGCACATAAGTGTGAGAAGGATTAGTGCTTGGATATACTTGGGGAAAGAGGATCTAGCGAGCTATGCAGATCTCTTGTCCTATGCGGGGTAAGGGTCATTGAAGCTCTGTGCTAGAACTGCTTAACCAAAATAATATACAAAAGACTTTGTGGACGTAGCCCCAGGGTGGGGGTGAACCACGGTAACTCTGTGTACTGTGTTGATGTGTTTGTCTCTCTCTTGCTAGGTGCTCTGATATGTTTAGATAGATTTATTGATGCTTTGTGCTTATGATATATGAATGCATGCTAGATATGATACATAAGATGCTAAGTGCTTAATATATTGAGTATAACCTGTTTATCATTGCTAAGTGCTAGATCTGAGTAATTACTGCGGTGCTCTATGCTTTTCATGAAGTGTATTAATGAATGTATGCTTTAAGGAATAATTGATGTTAAGTGTGTATTATATTATAAATTCTCTAATAATGCCTGGGGTGCGGGAGGGTGGGGGTGGGGGGGGGGGCATTAATAGGATAATATATTTTATATTCTCCTATTAATGCCCCCTCCCCTAGGCATTATTGAAATTTATGTCTCGTCTCTAATAATGCCCCCCTCACCTGATCAGAATTTATAAGTCTTTAATCAATGCCCCTCACACCTAGGCGTTATTGGGGATTTATAATTATAAATTCTCTAATAATGCCCCCTCCACCTATATAAATTCTCCTAATAATGCCCCTGGAGGGTGGGAGGGCATTATTGAAATTTATAATATAAATTACAATAATTTCCCCCTCCACCCTCACGCTGATAGTGCCCTCTCCCCACCCTGCCTTTACATTATTGGGGATTTGTATTATAAGTTCTCAAATGGCCCCTCACCCCTCTGCCCCATGGGGTTTATGGGAATTTTGTAATGAGGGGCATTATTGGGAGATTATATAATGAGGTGGGAGGGGGGGGCATTAATAAAGGAATTATAATATAATTCATCTATTAATGCTATATTATAAATTCTCTAATGCCTCCCACCCTCTGGGGGCATTATTAGAAAACTCTATACACACACATACACACACATATATGTGTGTGTGTGTGGAGAATGAGGAAGGGGGGCTTTATTAGAATTTATATTGTGGAGGGTGCATTGATAGAGAATTTATGGAGTGGGAAGGGGGCATTATTAGAGAATTTATATTGTGGGAGGGGGCATTATAAATTTATATTATAAATTCTCTAATAATGCACCCCTCTCCCACCCTAGAAGAGGTGGGGAGAGGGATTATTAGAGGGCCTGTATGTGTTCTCTAATAATGACCTCCCTCCCTCCACTTCACCCACCCACACACACACACACACACACACACACACACTGTGTGTGTGTATATTCTAATAGTTCCCCCTCCCACGATTATTGTGTGTGTATATTCTCTAATTCCCCTCCCATACAGAGGGGTGGGAGGGAATGGTGGGGCATTGTTAAATTTATAATATAAAATTCTCTAATAATGCCATGCCTCCACCCCTCGCCCCTCCCCACCCTCTATAGAGGCTTATGTCATAGAATATATATATATATATATATATATATATATATATATATATATATATATGTATATATATGCTCATAAAACAAGTTTGTCCTTGTCCCTACCCTTTTTGACATACATTTGATAGAATTACAGGGAATGTTTGGAAAAGCAGAGTTGTGTAGGCTACTCCTTTGGTATAGTCATCAATCTCTTATTCTTTATCTGGAGTATTATCGGATTTCTTATGGCAAGGAGTCCCCATGATCTTGAAAACCAACTAAGAATCCTCAAGGATGTTTTGCTCCAATATGGGTATGTTAATTATCTTTGATAAGACTAAGGTCATGATTTTTAAATCAATTAGATCATATGATGCAACTGTATGTAATAGCAACAACTTGGAGGGAAGTGAATTCATGTACAAATATCTTGGAATTGATATTCACCACAAGCTTAATTGGAGATTATCATTGAGAAAGGATTATTGGGGATGGAGCGCTTATTATGGGCTTGAAAAATTGTGTCGAATTTGTGAACTTTGGGTTGGGAAAATAGAAAACTCCTATTTGAGACTCTTGTTAAAACTGTTATTCTTTATGGATGTGAAGTATGTGTTGTAGTATCTCATTGAATCACGGAGAAATATAGAGCCATCCACAAAGAACATAACCTATAATCTCAAAATTAAAATACACCTATCCCATCCTCCTCGTAGAAACTAGCCTCTCTCCTATTGAGGCATGTCTATGACTGAATACCTAATGTATAAGAACAAGTTAAACAACTTGCTCGAAGACAAAGAGTACCTAAAATTGCTGCGTCAAAATTCATAACCTGTCGACTCAAAGCGAGGATGGCATAAAGACATAATCTTGGCTAAAGCTGGGAATAATGGAAGAAACCATTTTGTAGGATAAAGATACTATTAAAAAACATCAATCAAAAATTTAAGGAAAAATGTGGTGTGATAAGAGTTAGAGGAAAAAGAAAATTAAGGTATTATAAAAGATGTAATCAACCTAATCTAGAAGATCAAAATTATCTGCTCTGTTTTGCCAAATTGTAAAGAAAAAAAAAATAAGCATTGCTGGAATAAGAACAAATTCTCACAGGCTTCATAGGTAGGCGGGTGTTGGTCCAATTCCCTAAAAGCATGCCATGGGATGAAAAATTGTGTCACCTTTGTGACACTAAGAAGGTTGAAGATGAAGAGAATTTATATTATATATTCTCTAATAGTACCCCCTCTCTCTCTCTCTCTCTCTCTCTCTCTATATATATATATATATTATTATTTTGTTTTATTATATATTAAATTTATTATTTTGTTTTGTACATATATATATATATACATATATATATATATATACCGAGGGGTCAAACAAGGTTGTCCCTTGTCCCCTACCCTTTTGGCATATACATTGATAAATTGAAAGAATGCTTGGAAAAAAGCTGATTATTAATACATTTTCACACTCCTTGGTATGATCATCAATATTCTTCTTTATCTTTGGTAAATATCATTCTTATGTGAGGAGTCCCATGATCTTGAAAACCAACTAAGAATCCTCAAGGATTTTTGCTCAATATGGGTATGTTGTTATCTTGATATATATATATATATATATATATATATATATATATATATATATATATATATATATATATATATATATATATCTATATATATATATATATCAGTCAAACAAGGTTGTCTGTCCCCTACCCTTTTAGTATATATATCAGTCAAACAAGGTTGTCCCTTGTCCCCTACCCTTTTGGCATATACATTTGATAAATTAGAAGAATGTTTGGGAAAAACAGGTTGTGTCATTCTACACTCTTGGTATAGTCATCAATCTTCTTCCTTTTCTTGGAGGCTAGTGTAAGATTCTTATGGCAAAGGAGTCCCCACTTAGTCAAGGAGCAACTAAGAATCCTCAAGTTTTGCTCCAATATAGGTATATTTGTTATCTTGATAAGACTAAAAGGTCATAGTTATTAAATCCAATAAGATCACTTATGATACCTGTATATGACAACAACAACTTGGAGGAAGTGAATTCATACAAATATCTTGGAATTGATATTCACCACAAGCTTAATTGGAATTATATCATTGAGAAAAGGATTATTGGGGATGGAGAAAAACTTATTATGGGCTTGAAAACAATTTTAAATTAGCTAAACTTTGGAGTTGGATAAGAAGAAACTCCTATTTGAGACTCTTGTTACACCTATTATTCTTTGATGTAGAGGTATCGCATTTGTGGTATCTCCTAAGTGAATCTGGAAAGATGGGGCAACAAAAGAATTTTTTATAACCTATAATCTCAAAATTAAAGGGAAATACACCCTATCATCCTCCTCGTAGAAACTAGCCTCTTCCCTAATGAAGGCATGGCTATGAATAGATACCTAATGTATAGAACAAGTTAAAACAACCTTCGAGACAATAGGCTACCTAAAATTTCTTCCAAATCAGAGTCATAGCCACCATCGACTCAGGCGAGGATGGCATAAAGACACGATCTTGGCTAAACTATTGGGGAATAATGGAAGAGACCATTTTGCAGGAACAAAGATACTATTAAAAACTTTAAATCAAAATTTAAAGGAAAAATGTGGTGTGATAAAGAGTTAGAGGAAAGAAAATTAAGGTATTATAAGATTAAATCAACTGTCTAGAGGATCAAAATTATCTGCTCTGTTTTGCCAAGTGTAAAAGAAAAATAAGCATTGCTATGATAAGAACAAATTCTCACAAGCTCCATAGGTGAAGGCTGGGTGTTGGTCAATTCCTATAAGCATGCATGGGATGAAAGAGTGTCGCAACTGTGACACTATGAAGGTTGAGATGAAAAGCACTTTCTCTTAGATTGTCATTCTATACCCATATTAGTCTCATTTTCAAAATATTGATCCTCTACCAGCCTTCCTAACCTCTCAACTCAACAAAGAAGTATGGTGATCTTGGAAGCTTCTCTTAATGCTTTGGGGCACATAAACAAAATTAAAGAATCACAAGTAATCACCACCCTCTTAAGGTCACGATAGACCAATTAGGTCTTAGTGGATGTTAGTATCATCATCATCATCATCATCATCATCATATATATATATATATATATATATATATATATATATATATATATGTTATATATATATATTTAATAAAATCATTATTAATACTTGTAAATATAAATTTTATTTTATATATTTCACACTATATATTAAAATTTAATTTAAATTTTTTTTTTTTCTTGTTTTCTTTTCTCTTTCCCACAAGAGCGACATTTTTCTCATATGAACCACCCTCTGAATTCTCTATATATATACTCTAAGAACACTCCCATATCTTCTCTTGAGTAAATTCATCCCATATTTTTAGTGACATGTCAAGGGTCACTGGACTTTTTAATTCTATAACTTCGCCATACGGAGGTGGATTTTCGCCCATGAATAGTCAAAACGACCGGGGTGAAGTCTAGAATACATCCATGGAATTCACCTTAGAAAATTCAGCCCAAATTTTCAGTGACATGTCTCAGAGCGACAAAAACTCATTCATGGCCTAACAAGCATGCATCAGAAAGAGGCCTAATTGGGGGCCTTCGAGGCCAAATTGGGGGCCTTCGAGGCCAAATTGGGGCAGATGAGAAAAAACCATTTCAGCTATAGGTATAGAGGCCTATAGAAGCCTGTCAATTCTGGTGTCTAGCCCAGAATTTTATCCCAACTTCAAAATCTTCCCTGATCAATCTCCTAGTCGACTCCTTCCGCGTACCTTCCCGGGGCCATATCTCACTCATCCGAAGTCGGATTTGCACTAAATGAAAGGAAATGGATAGATAGTGGACATAGATATATCATGGGAAAAATAAATTACATTTTTGTGTCTGTTTGGTACAGGAGAAAAGCCTCTCAAAGCTTCAACTCCAAGGGGTCCCTTCACCAGAAAACAAGCCCAAATCAAAGCCGTGCTTCGACCAACTCATATGGAAACTTATAGGCAGCAAAGGGGGGGGTATAATTAGGTCCAAAAAGTGCCTGAACAGAGGGCATTTCCTTACTTACAATGACCAAAGCCCAAAGGCCCCTTGCCCTCCAAAGAAACTCAACAATTCCCCACACTTTGGGGCTTCATTATGGTGAATCCGACAACCATGGATGGCCGGGTATTGTCCTAAAACACCTCACCTACAACTGCAAAACATGGCAGCAGTCAAAGAGCCTTTGGGATGGCACAAATCCCCAAGGCAAATAGTGATGTGGCATATCAAGTTTTTTCATTTTATGAAAAATGACTTTTTGTAATATGAACTCTCGCATGATTTACTTTTTGGCATGTTTTACTATGTAATTGAAGGGTAAAATCAAATTTGATTTGATCCCCTTTTGGATAAGGTTCTCTTTAGGATAAGATTCCCCTTTTTGGATAAGATACCTTCAAGATAAGGTTACTTTTTGTAAAAGGAAAAAAATACTTTAGGGTTGGTCCACTTGTCACTTTTCCAAAAGTGACAAGTGTCTTGTGACCTAACCCTAAGCCTTCACCTCTCCTTTATAAATATGAGGGTTGGCATTGTAAAAAAGGGAGGATGAATATAGTAACAAAGCTCTGCTAAAATTTATAAGACTCTTTGTGTGTGTGATACTTGTTGAATTTTAGTTGTTGGATGTGTCACTTGTTGGTTAAGGGTTGAGGGGTAGGGGTAAATGCTTGTTATGTTAGCTATCTCCAGGAGGGATTGGTTAGCTAGGTGTTTTTTGTTGCTTCCTTGGGTTTAAATTGCTTACTTTCATCTTCTAACAACTTGGTTTAATTTGTTTAATGTGTTTTAGTGCAGATTTTCTGAAGTATTCAATTGTTTTCAGCCTTAGCTAGTGGCTGGGAGTCCTAGGGACCCTTAGGAGAACCCTTAAATAGACCTCATAGCTGGCTTTCCATACTTGTTTTCTTTATCTTTTCATTCATGTATATTTTTGTTATGTTTTCTTACCATTAACCTTGCTGTCCCAAATAGGAAAATTGATCATTTTGGTCAATTTCCCCCCACGGGACAATCATCTTAGTTGGCTGTTATATACTTCTTATGTGTAAATTTTTGTTATGTTTATTTCAGTTTTTCCATGCATAAATACTAAAATTTCATTGTTTGCCTGCAAGGATACAACCGGTCACCCACTCTGCTTCTCTTAAGCGATTGGGGACCACCTAGAGACCTATTTGAGGCAAAGGGACCAGCAGGGCAGCGAAGAAAAACACACATTTCAATTATTAGATCCTACCCAATCACTCTCATATTCACTTTAATTATCACTTGCACTCACTCCAAAAATTTCTGATACACATACCAATGTTTATATGTTTGATTTGTGTAGGTAGTTTGAATGGTTCACTTGTGAATTCATGTAAAAAATCTGGTTAATACTTGCGTAGATAACCATCACAACTTTTATATTTCAAACACTAAATTTCCAATCCCCATACAAGGAGTTAGTTGGGACTTTCATGCATATGGTGGCTTTGTCATTCGCAAAGAGCCTCAACCCATTCCTTTGGGTTGAATGGTGTAATTGTCATGTTTTAATTATCTAATCTTGCTATATTTTTCATTGTATCACTTTTCGCTCACTAATCTACAGGTGGCTGCCCCTAAAAGGGCCCATGCAAAATCAACAAGCTAAATATATGCAAAACGCCGCAAAAAAAAACTTAAAAACAATTCAGGGGTCCGCCCCATACATAGAAAAAAAAACTTATATTATTTAGATATTTACATATACATATTATCTAGCCGTGACATATATGTCACCTATCTATTTACTTGTTTTATGTACATAGTTTTAAATATATTTCAAATTCAATAACCAGGAGACACGCTTGTGAAAGCAAGACGCGACCTCGCCACATGGATGGTCTGGTATTTCATTTTATGCAATTTCAATTTCGTAGGATATTAAGAGTCAAAGCTAGGGAGTCTTCATCAGGAGCCCCTAAGAAGTTGTCTAGTTAGTACAAATCGAGTGGTCTTTCCTTAGTACCACACGGTCAAGGATTTGATTAGCTTAGCTCGGTTGGAATAATACTCTACTTGGGTAAGCTTAGCAAAAACCCTCTTTAGGGGGGTCCTGAGCCTCTTCTTTTTCGCAGGTATCCTTCTTCCATCCAAGCGGCTTTAAGAGCCCGAAAGCACTAGTGACGAGAAGTGGCTAATCCCTACTTCTCTGAACTGCATGGGGCACTCTTCAACCTAACCACTGTGGTCTGTTAGGACTACTCTTCTTATACTAGTTGGCACAGTTTCGGGATGTGTTTGCCTGATTGGGATAACCTTCAAAACAATGTGGTGGCCAAGGCATGTGATAAAAACAAAAAAATGACCAATAAAATACTTTTAAAGTCAACCTTTTGTCAGTCACCTTTTCACTCACGAACCAAAATTGAAGTTGTGAGTACTTTCCCTTATATCATACCTGTAACAGCTTGTTAAAAGGTTGTTCATCCACTATTACAACCCACTTTTGACTTAACAACCTTCCGGGATCACTTCCCAGGTCACCCCCGGGGGTATCAAGCCATTCTAAGCTTGTTTCCTTGTCTTGAAAGCTTCGAAAAACTTGTTGTTCGCAATTTACAGCCATTTAAAAATATTTGGCTATAGATTTAATCCCTCTTTTCACCCTTGTTTCACATCCTTTTACTCAAGACATTCATTGGTTAATTACCCAGAACACCGGTTTATCCCGGGGACCCATTCTGGGGTAGCTTCCAATGCTTTAAGCAAGTGAACAACTCACTGTCTGCTTTATTTAGTTTGCTGTCCTAAAAATCAGCACTCTCATTTTCATCCCATTGTCCATAAGTTTCACCCCCTGGGCCATTTTGGCCATCCAGGAAGCTATGGAAGGATAACACCTAGGGTGGGTGGTCTTGAGAACGACTTCTTGTAAGTCTTTCACCTTTATTTTTCCCCTTCTTTATCACCTCAGGAAAAGGACCATCTGAGGTGCGGGTAGTCTCTGCCTCGTGCCGAGCTATCAAAGAGGCTGTAACCGGCTTCACAGCCGGATAGGTCAGATCTGTCCCTACAAACAGATTTTGCTTATAACAGTCGTCACACCAGATGACGTTTGGCCGATGAAACATAATTCCCAACTTAGTGAGAAAGTGTTGTAGCCACATAGCCTGAATGGTTATGTTAACTACCCCTCTGTACTCTGCCTTGGCTAAAGATAGAGAAATGACAACTTTCTTCTTACTCGAGAAACAAATAGGCCCGAAACTAAGACTGAGTGAGTAACCAGATGTGGAATTGCAATCAATGCTATCACTAGCCCAGTCATAATCAGTAAACCCGTTGAGATATAATGTAGAGACTGCTTCATAATGAATCCAAAAGTTGATGGTGCCCTGTACGTATCGAAGGATACGCTTTGCAGCTTTCCAATGTAGCTCATGCAACTCTTGCATGAACCTGGAAACTGCGCCAACTGCATAGGAGAGGTCTATTATGGAGTGTGTGAGATATAACAAGCTCCCCACTAGCTGTCTGTATAGTGTGCTATCAACCAGTGGAGTGTCCCCACCATCCTCAAGTTTGAATCCTGATAGGAAAGAAGTCGGAGCAGGCTTGCAGTCTGTCATGTGAAGCATCTCATGGAGATCTCATGCATACCTGGCCTGAGACAGTTTGATGCTTGATGCATCCTGATTGATCTCAAGTCCAAGGAAGAAGTGTAGCGAACCCATGTCTGTCATAAAAAACCTGTCATGTAGAATCCTCTTGACTGTAGCAATTGCTAAAGTCGAGCAACTAGTGATCAACAAATCATCAACGTACATAACAAAGAGTAGAAGTGAATCAACCGTCCTGAGCATGTAGACATTCGAGTCTAATTTAAAATGTGCAAAGTTCTATGACAAGAGGTAGGAATCCATATTAGCATACCATGCCCTCAGAGCTTGCTTAAGGCCATAAAGGGACTTCTTCAGTCGAAAAACCAAAGATGAGTCCTGCATAAATCCCTGGGGCTTCTCCATGTAGATCTCCTTAGAGAGATCACCATGAAGAAATGAATTCTTCACGTCCATCTGATGGACTTACCATCCCTTGGTTGCTGCAATGGAAAATTCCAATCGTATGTAGTCTTCGCTACTGGAGTGAAGGTCTCATCATAGTCAATACCATGAACCTGATTAAAGCCTTTCGCAACAAGCCTAGCTTTGTATCCTCTAATCTGTCAATCTGCAGCACTCTTGGTCCTATAGAACCATCTATATATGACAAGCTTCCTCCCATAAGGAAGGGGAACCAAATCCCAAGTTTGGTTCTTGAGAAGGGAGTTGTACTCCTCCTGCATGGTAGATTCCCAAAAGGGATTTCCAAAAACCTCTCCATAAGATTGTAGATCTGAAGATTGAACCAACAAAAGATGCCTGAAGGACAATGGTCCAGTGGCATTGAGTGAAAAAAGAGGCTCCTCAAAATCAGATCGAGTCCTCCTAGTATCGACTGGATCACCAACAAGATCCCCTGCATCCTGAAGAGTAGTCTGTGCCCACTTAGGCCTCTGCTCTGGCTCTGAAACTACATCTAGATGCTCTGACTCTACATTTGATTGTAATGAATCTGAATCTAAATCATCTGAGTCCTCTGAATCAGAACTCTCATTTGAAGAAGATTCGAAATGTTCATGCTCATCATCTCAGATAGGTGGAAGAATGAAGGTGTCTGCATGCGGCTGCTGAGGTACATGCGAGACACTTTCCTCAAATTGGACACTTCCCTCAATGATGATCTAGTCCAAGGAAAGGTCAATAAGTATATATCCATTCACATTGTCATGGTAACCAATAAAAATGCACTCAATGCTCTGTGGATCAAGTTCCTTCCTCTTTTCAGAGGGAATCTGAGCCCATGTACGTGAACCAAAAATGTGAAAGTGGGTCACTTCCAGTTTGAGGCCGCTCCAAGCCTCATAGGGGGTCTTATCCTTGACAGATCTATGGAGAGATATATTTTCGATGTATGTTGCACAATTAAGTTCTTCGACCCATATTCTCTATGGTAGAGACTTTGCATGCAACATGCAAGATGCCATCTCCTTTAGAGATCTGTTTTTTTGCTCAACAACTCTGTTTTGCTACAGAGTATAGGGAACTGTGTGCTGAAACTGAATCCTTGCCTCATGGAAATGATTATGGATCTCATGATTTACATACTCTCCCCCGTTATCAGTTCAGAGGACTTTGATCTTCTTTCCAGACTGTGTCTCAACCAGGGCTTTGAAATCTTTGAGGTGTTGAAAGACCTCGGGTTTTTGCCCAAGAAAGTAGATCCATGTAAAATGTGAGAAATCATCAACAAAAATGAGAAAAAACCTTGCTTTGTTGATCGATGGATGCAGAAAAGGACCCATAAGGTCATTGTGGATCATTTCTAAAGGTGCAGAAGCTCTATGAGACTTTCCTTTGTCAAATTTCTCTTGAGGGTGTTTTTCAAGAACACATCCCTCACATACTCCCTTGGAGAAGTGGATGTCTGGTAGACCATCAACCAATCCTTGCTTGCTAAGTTGTTGCATGATCTAAAATTCAAATGTAAAAACCTTTCGTGCCATATCCTACTACTTTCATCAACATGAGTAAGCAGTAAAGAAAAATTAGGTTTAATGAATTTAGAGAATGTATACAATCTAGACTGATGATTTACCTCACCAGTAGCAACCCTGGAGTTGGTTTGCAGGTCATAGATGTCCACGAAATTTTGTGTGAATATGAATTTATTTCCGGTGCCATAATTCATCATCTGATACATAGAGAGAAGGTTGAATTTTATTTTGGGAATGTGCAACACATTCTTGAATCTTCCATTGGTGAGTTCAATCCTTCCTTTTTTGATGACTTCGACAGAAGATTTGTCCCCCATCAGAATAAGAGGACCTTTGCATGCATCCAAAGAATAATATAATTCTTTTGAGGCAGCCATGTGATGTGATTCTCCTGAATCTATGATCCAAGCATCGGGAGAGGAGTTGATGGCAATCAAGGCATGGCTAGAATTTCCTTTCTTGGAATTCAAATCTTCTGGCTTCTTCTTCTTGGCACCCTCGGGGATGCAATCTCCAAGGTTGTTTTGCTGAAGTATTTGAGACATAAGATCTATTTTTTTTTGCATGCATGCGTATTTTGAATGGAATCCTTTGTGACAATACACACATTTCTCCCTTTTTCTTCCCTTTTCCCCTTTGGATCTGGAGGCATCGGTGAAGGGTTTTGTGTACCCTTCCTTCTTTGAATGTGCATGAGCTTTCCGCTTATATTTATTTTTATATTTCTGATATTTGTGGATTCCATCTTGCATAGTGAGTGCATGCTCCCTTGGGCCTTTGATTGCACCCATGTTGATGAGCTTGGTTTTCTCTTGTGTCAGGGATTCGATAAAGTCCTCAAGAGAAGGCATCTTCTAGGTGGCTCCAGAGGTGAATCTGACAGAATGGAATGTGGATAAAAATATAGAGAATTCAGGACCAAGATTGGAGAGAATGGTGAGAACCATTTTTTTCTCGTCCTTCGATTTATCAACCCCGCAAGCTTTGAGTTGCGAAAGTAAATCCTTGAATTTTGTAAAGAAATATTGGATATTGTCGAAGCTTTTTGGATCCAATGTGAGAATATCCACCTCTAACATGTGTCCCCTCATCTCATCCTACTTTCCAAATATCCCTTCCAAGGTGGTTCAGGATTCATTGGGAGTCTTGTAAGAAGATATGTGAAAATGGAGACTGAGAGAAATAAGACTGCAAATTATTCCGAGTGCCTCATCCATGCGATTTAAGTACTTGTATTTTTCTATGGATGATATTGGTTCTGTATCTGTATTCAAGGTTAACCTGTACAACCCTCTGGTTAGGATATGTATGGCTATTTTCTCCTTCCATGCAAAATAGTTGTAAGGTGTAAGAATGAATTGTTTTTGGAAATCCATCTTTCCGTTGTCTTCAATCTTTTGTTCCTGCAAAACATTTTGGTGTAGATTTTTCTTAGTAGTCTGTCAGTTCTGATACCAAGTAAATGTGTTGAAATTTCACATAATATATCTATATAAAAAATAATACACACATTTGCAGAGAGAATTTGAGAAAGAAGAAGAAGGAGAGAAATAATAGAAGAATTCTCATTAACCATAATGAATAATGAATGATTTACACATGATATACTCTGTATAACTCAATGAGTGCACACTGGAGGAGAACCAATGTGCCATAGTGGTGGTCTAGAGTGATCTGGACACACACTGGCAGTTATGGGAGTGAACTTCCACCTAGTCTAGTCTCTCAGGCAGTTACGAGAGTGAACTGCCACCTAGCTAAGTTAACTAGTCAACTAGTCTTCAATTAACTGACTGAACAAAGAGTAGTGAGGAGTAGATCAGGGAATCAAGGGTAATGTGATATTAAGGTAATGATCCCAAGGCAAGTGTGCATTATCTAGTGATGATCCCAATGTTGCATGGTGACAAAACCAATGCAACATCTAAACTCAACTCAACTAGTCAAACTGAAGTGTCAACTAAAAGAGAATATTCTCCAAGTGGAATATTCTCCCCTTAAATATAGGAGATTGGATAATGACTAATTATGACTAATAAACAAGGAAAAACCTTAGGAAAAAGAAATCCTAGGTGTGTGTGAAGTAACTCCAACAAAACCCCTATGAGGGAATGGACCAAATTCTAATTTAGAGATCCCCGATGAACACCATACAAAAGGACTTTGAAAATAAATAAAAACTAAAATTTATAATCTGGATCAACTTGCCACAGACTGCTACCAATTTGACTCTACAAAATATCCTTTATCAATTATAAAACTTAATCCACAAACAAACAAGAGTACACAAACTATCAAGAATGGATCAACACCTCTAAAACAAGCATCTGAATGGTTTGGTTCAATTTTGAACCATGATGTCTACAATAAGACCCTGCTGTCAAAAAGAGAATTAGGATTTGAATAAACTCAAAAATGAATGAAAAATGAAACTATCTCATGAAATCAAAAGAGCAAACCTTAGTTTTTCTTTCTCCTTCTATTCTCCTCTCGTTTCTTCTTCTCATTTATCTTTTATGCTTTCCAAATAAGTTGAAGTAGTTCAACTACTTTCTTTAGTTAAGCTAGTTTGACTTAAGTAATTTAATTTAGGAGAAATAAATAATAATAATAATAGTTAAGAGTCTTTAATTAATAATAACTAGGTAGGTGGGACCCCTTGTGACTCCCATCTTTTCTTCTTTTCAAATTATAAAATATAACACAAATGGATAATCATTTCAACACATGCCACCCTTGTAACTCCCTTAGATACCTTCAAAATTGAATACTTAAATATCAAAAATAATTTAAATCATGTCCAAAAATATATAAATATCCACATAATCCACATTATCCAAAACAAAGCTTGCTGTCCAAACTTTCTGTAGACCATTAACATTGTCTTTATCAACTCAAATCATAAAAACACATAAACTAAAATCCATACTTGCCACTATGAGAGGGAATTTTTCTTTTGTCACTACTGTCCCCCTTTGATTTCCTGGAAGTAGCCCATGATTGTTTTGAACCTTGAGGTTGTATTTCACTAATTACATGGGAAAAATCATCCTTCAAATGTATGCGAGAGGACACGAATTTGAAGGAATCATTTGAGGGAGAGGAAGGGGAGGCACCAATTTTTCCTTTATCTTGCATACAGGGAATATGAATTTTAATTCTTTTACTTGCATGTGAAGATTGGACATGTGAATCAAAAGGGTAAATATGAACATTAGGATTGACAAGTGGTGGAGGAGGTAATGACATGTTGGGCCAACCATGATGGTGAGAAACAACCGGGTTGATAATCTCTTGCCATCCATCTTTTGAAGGGACTTCTGGTTGCAAGGACACATGAGGAGGAACAAGAATTCCAAGGATGTTATGAGGTTGGAAGGGGGATATCTCTGGTCGATCTTTTACTATCCCTTTCCTGATCCAGTTAAAGAACCAAGCTTGGAACAACTAGTTTAATTCTTTGGGATCAACATCAAAATGAATTGAAAATGTAGGCATTCTAGGCCCTCTGTTCCAGTTTCCACTGCCTCTGTTATTTCTTCCATGGCTTCCGCTACTGAAGAAACTCATCCTATAGAAGCAGTTCATTAGTAACTAAGCCCTTAATAAACAACACATGACATTATTCTTGCATGAATAAAAAATTGGCTCAGAAATTGACACGAGATACATGCAAATCCATCTATAACAAACCATTTAATAATCGCCAAGTGAGAAGGGGGTGATAGGGTTCATGGGACATATGGAGGGAGTGTAATGAGTGAAAGGTGGCATAATGAGAGGGGATAAATACACAAATACTTCTCAACAATTAATTAAATAATTTAACTGTGTAATAAAATACCAAAATATCAGTTGCCAACCATTGTTGTGTTATATCTTTTGTCGTTGTTACACAAACCTTTTTAATTTATTTTACAGAACAGGGATGTCAAAATTAAATTGGGATTATGAGGGTAATATAATGAATGAAAATTGGTAGAATGACAGGGACAAAAATGGATACTGTTCATATAAAAATAAATCAAAACAAACAATCAAACATATCTCTGTTTAGACCTCCACAATTCAATCAATATTCACCTCTCAAAACCACCATCTAAACTGTTACTTCCTTTACAGATTGCTTGTTGTCTTCCAAACAATAATTCATATGCCCAGAAATATCAATTACAACAGCCTTCACACCCATATAAACTTTATATAATAGTCATAACAACAACATTGCAATCGATATGATGAACCACAATAAAATCAATAAGAATATGCACAATAGTTACCACCATTTTTTCATTATTCAAACACTGTTCGACACAATCAAATTGGACATTAAAACTCTTAATCGCCCCCCAATCCATTCCCACATAGGTCTCTTTTAAATATAATCAACATAAAGATTGATTCAAATAAAATTCGAATCAAATAACATGCAACTCTTGAGCCCAAGCTTCACATAATTCAACATGTACAAACTTCTTCTAAAATTGCTTAACGAGGAACATAACCAAATCATGCCTAATTGACCAAGCACACACCGTGCTTATTTACCCTCGACCAGAGTAAAACAATATCAAGATTGTGTTTAGGGTTTTAAAAAAACAAATGGAGATTAATAACAGGTGGTTTGATCAAAGGATTAAATCCTCGAAAATCACAAATAACTAGTGCCTTTCAAAAATTACCATATACATATAACATGTAACAATACTCTTGACTGTGAGGGTTATCAAAACGACATTCAACCACCTCCAATAGGGAACAAAAATAAGCAAATATTTTAACAACACTGTAATATGAGCGTCCAATGATTCCATTAACTTCTTTGGAGCATTGAGTTCAACCTGTGCACTGCTTTCCAAGCAACAACGTTAATGAGGGAAACACAATGATAGCTAACGTTAATGAGGGAAACCGAGCATGATTCACTGCCATTTTATCAATAAACCCATGAAAATATTACACATAAAAAGGAGAGCATAAGCATTCCTTTTTTTTTTTTTTTTTAAATGCCGACAGTCCAGAATAATCACTAGAAGAAACCGCATACACACCACCAATACACAGTTCAAAAATCCCATAAGATCTTAAGAAAAAATTAGACCACGAGAAATCTTGAGCCAAAAATTGATTCATAGGGTAGAGTAACAATCATGTATGGAAGAGTAAGGAACCCATACCTCGAAAATCTTGCGCGAGGAAGAAGCTAGACTGTATGCCTCCTTCATGACTAAACAATGCAGAGCATGAACAACCACTAGAGCCAAAAACCAAAATGCAAGTATGACTAGGGTGATGGGATCGAGGGGTGTTTGAGTGACGTGTAGTAAATGCACGTCGCTTCTCCCTCAAACCTCATTCAATTCGACGTACGAGCCAACCAATTCACCATAACACTAAGCAATTAATCAACCACATATCCATTGCCATATCCCATTTTCATAGTACACCACCCTTGGTAATGTCAAAACTTTTAAAAATAACAATGAGCCATAACATTACCCCATGTGCATCCACACATAACATTCAACATGGCGCATAAGTCTAGTAGCAAGGGTTTATTGCACCTCTTTTTGTCACAATAATACATAGAATTAAAGCTTGTGTATAGTCCTGTTATTTAAAAGAGCCCCAATATTATCCCTTTTATCAAGATCATATTAAACCAATTAACACCATGTTTAATTGCAATATCAAAACAAAACTGATAATAATCCTATTTCCATAGGAAAACCTTAACATATTCTGCGAATGGTCATCAAAACTACCAGTGCCATGAATTAATTAACCAACCATATTATGTCACCATAACATTTTAACCATGATTCGAAACAATGAACTGTAGAAGACTGTGTTGGTAGCATCACATAAGAAAACAACATAAGTGAAACATATACATCATAGCGCCACAAGCCTACAAGGGGTACCACCTACTAGTTTATTATTAATATAAATAATTAACAGAGCTTGGAAATCATTTGTGAGAATAGTATTCATCATTGCATTTTTAAGCATCAACAAACTGGCAACTCCACAGGGAAATCTGTTTCCAACAAATTAAGAACTCATAATGTCTAGTTTTGTAGACCAGGTGAATATTAGATCAAGGAATTATATATCAGAATGATTATGCGACAAAGGAAGTGAGGTAGTTTAAGGGAAAAAATGATTCAGGATTTTGGTAATAACTCATGGAAAGTGTTACATATGAGGGGCTTATTCATGTATGCATAACATTCAATTAATCACAGTAAAAGTGTTATTTTCTTTAAGGAGAATTTTTTTTGGTGTGCTCTTTTGAATCTCGGGGCAGAGGGAAGAAAAAGAAAGAAAAAAATAGGGATGAAAAACCAATTATCTTATCTAACAACAGTATTGAAAGGATAAAATAGTTTCAATGATGTCTTCAAGGAGGGACATCATGAAAACTATGTAACCTGATTGTTATTGATTAAAAATACTTGCAGAATAGCATCGCTGTGGAAAAAATGATCCAAAATTTATTTCTGAAACAAAAATAAATTAATAAAAGAAAAACAACAAAGAAAAATCAAAGCAGTGAAACAAAACTATAATACATAAGTAATTCCATACAACATTTTAACTTTCAAACTAGTTCCACATAGTGTTTCAAGTGGGAACCATTGGTGCTATAGGAAAATAATTGCTCTTCCAAGTCCTTTAGAAGATAAGAATCTGCACCTAGGACAAAAGCGATTTTAAAAGGACCCAACCATAGATTTTGAAACTTTGAATGCCTTCCTCTATCAGTGTGAGATGAATCTCAAAGCAAGAATTTATCATTTACCTTAAATCTGATAGGTTTTGCACTTTTATTGAAATATTTATTTACAGTTTGTTGTGTTCTCTTTATGTTCTCCAAGGCAAACATCCTTTGTTCCTCTAAATCCAACAATGCATTTATCCTTTGAGGAATATGAGAAGAATTTAATTCTTCAACTTGTAGCATCAGTCAGAAAGAAGAAAGTTCTAGCTCGGTAGGAAAGATAGCTTCTTGACCATAGACAAGATGAAAGGGAGTGCAACCTGTGCTCACCTTGGTAGTAGTGCAATCTTCCCAAAGGGAATAAGTGAGGAGGGTATGCCATTGGTGAGGCTTATCTTCAATGAGCCTCTTGATAATTCTAACTAGATTTTTGTTAGTAGACTCAACTTGCCCATTTCCTTGAGGGTAATAAGCTGATGAGGTAAAATTTTTAACTCCTAGTTTAGCTAGAAACTGAGTCAGCTTAGCAGAAATAAAAGTGGGACTGTTGTCTGTAATAATCTCTAAAAGAAGGCCAAATTTGGAGAAAACATTAGTTTCAAGGAAATAAATAACTTGCTCATCCTGTGAATTCTTAAGTGGGACAACTTCAGTCCATTTCGTAAAATAATCTGTGGCTATCAAGATGAAAAATTGCCCTACTGAAGATGAATGATGAATAGGACCGATAAATTCCATACCCCCTTTTGAAAAAGGAAAGTCTGGGAGGAAAGGTTTTAAAGGCATGGAAAAAAGACATTCTTTCCCAATGAACTTTTGGCACTTGTCACAAGATCTTGAAAAGTTATAAGAATCTTGAAAAATTGAAGACCAATAATACCCTTTTCTAATGATTTTAAAAGTAGTAGATTTAGCAAAAACGCGGCCACCCACATGAATTGCAGAATCTGAAGATCCATGGGTTTCTTGTAACAATTTATGTGCTTCCTCATTATTTACACAGTGAAGTAATATACCATCGACAAATCTCCTAAACAATAAGTCTCCTAAAATGACATATTTGGAAGATTCAAGATGAAGCCTTCTCCTTTGATGAGTATCTAAGTTATCTAGACATCTATGATTTTGTAAGTAATACACCATATATTTATACCAGAGATGTTCAACTACATGAAGGATTTGACTATCAATGTAAAATAGTGTTGACAGAGGGTTATCTGGTTCATCAATTTCTTCACTTGCTTCAACATGATGAGCCAAGTGAAGGGCTAAGTCATGTCCCTTAATGGTTTTTGAAGTCACAATGGTTAAATTATGCTCCTGAATCTTGGCAAGCCAATGTGTGAGCTTCCCTGAAAGATAAGTTTGTGAGAGAAAAAAATTGACAATAGGTAAAGGGACTTTTACCAGCATGTACTTACCTAAGATAAAGTGGTGAAATTTATCTACAACTTTAACAAGAGTGAAAGCATGTTTTTCAATATAAGAATATTTGAATTCATCATATGATAAGATTTAAATCATGTAAGCTACCGGTTTTTCATTACTCTAGTCATCACATTGTAAGAGGATAATAGAGACTGCTTCCTTTGTGGATTTAGTATATATAATAAACTCTTTCTCAAAATCTGGCTTTGCCAAAACCGGTGCGCAACCGATTGCCTTCTTAATCCTTACAAAAGCATTCTTGACGTCACTGGTCCAAGAAAAGGAGTGATCTTGCTTAAGAATATTGTGAATTGGTTTGACCATTACAACAAAATCAGGAACAAACCTATGAACAAAGTTGATAATGCCCATAACTGCTTGAACCTCCTTTTTGGAAGTCGGGGAAGGAAGGTTTAGAATAACAACAATCCTTTCGAGATCTATGCTTGTTCCTGAATAATAGACAATATGCCCAAGGATCTTTCCCTTGGTAATGCCAAAAATAGACTTAGAAGGATTTAAAGAAATGTTGAATTTCTTGCATCGCATGAAAACCTTTCTAATATGACCAAAATGATCCAATCAGTTCTTTGAATATGCAATCAAGTCATCAAGATAAATTTGAATAATATTACCAATCAGATTGTCAAAAGCTATCTGCATAGCTCTTTAGAAAGTGGCACCTGCATTAGATAAGCCAAAAGGCATGCATTCATAAGAAAATGTGCCCCAATGTGTAATGAAAGTGGTTTTGTATTTATCAATCCTTTTTACCTTGATTTAATTATAACTAGAAAAACCATCAAGTAAGGACATCATTTATGACCCTGCAACTTGCTGCAAAATCATTTCCATATTAGGGAGAGGAAAATGGTCTTTTATGCTCGCTCTATTTAATGCATGAAAATCAATGCACATACGGATCTGACCAGTTGTTTTCCAAACGGTAACCAAATTGGGAACCCACTCGAAATACTTAATAGGGAAAATTATCCCAATCTTCAAAAGTTTTTCCAACTCCTTCCTAATAGTCACTTCCAGTGTGGGGTTAATGGGTCTCTGTTTTTTCCTAACTAGTTCTATAACCTCCTTGATAGGAATGGCATGCTATATAAGAGCATGATCAAAACCAATAGGATCCTCATAAGACCAAGAAACAACAGCTTGAAATTCATGAAGCAACTCGGTGAATTTCAAATTTTCTTCATCAGTACATTGGGCACCTATCTTAACATTCTTTGGGGAATTAGGTGTCCCAATTTTCAAGGAAATGGTTTCATCCACTTTCCCTTTTGACTCCTCTTCTTTTTGCATTTATTTGTGTTGGTTTCTTATTTGAGTTTGTACCTTTAACATGATTGACCTAGGTTCAGGTCTACTAGGGTTCCAACAAAGCCTCTAAAACTATTAGCCCTCTTAGTAAACTAGAAGGCAACGCAGTACATAGAGTGCACTACGCAGTTTTGTTGACGATTGAAAACGTCAATGTAATTTCGCCGTGAAGTATTGCTAAATCCTATTATTATATAAGACTAAATAATACTAGTAGGTGGGACCCCCTTGAACTGGAAGATCAGATTTGTTCGTTTTCGATGTTTTGATGATGTGCTACAAAGGTTTACATGGTTGATGAGATGTTGTTTACGTTGGTATGAGCCAAGCTTTGAGATGTTGTTCCTTCATGTTACTACAACTTTCTATTCATTTATGGTATTTATTCTTCTCGCACCTGCATAACAAACATGTTAGCGAATTTATATGAAAGACAATTAGAGGAAGACAAAATACTATAACACATGCAAGAAAGGGACCTAGTTCTGCAATACCACATGCATGAAAATATTGTTGATTGTTGTTGAACCCTAGCTAACGAGAAAATGGCTATGAAATTGTGTGAATTACATTTTTATATGCATATGGTTGAAANAATACTATAACACATGCAAGAAAGGGACCTAGTTCTGCAATACCACATGCATGAAAATATTGTTGATTGTTGTTGAACCCTAGCTAACGAGAAAATGGCTATGAAATTGTGTGAATTACATTTTTATATGCATATGGTTGAAATGTTGGTGGTGCACTTAGCAAGTGTTATTGTAAATGGTCATGCAATGGGAAATGGAATTATATAGACAATTTATATGTGGTATTTGATAGTTTGAGTGTCGAGGGAACTATTGACAAGTTAATGGTGCTATTGGTTATGCAATGATTGAATTATATGGCATTCAAATTATTTTATGGTGTAAGTCATGCTATGGGGTCTTAATATGGTGATAGTCTCGATACATGTTGATTAATGGTGTTAATGGAGAATTGTTGGCATGTACTGTTTGAGTTAATTAGGTATGGGTGGAGGCGACATGCATTTACTGCACGTCACCTTTACCCTTCCCATTGGATTCCACCCTAATCGGACTATTGTTTGATCTTGCTGCTGTGTTCACGCTCTGAAATTTTAGCAGGGTGAAACCGCTCGACCACCTCTCATCTTAAGGATTTCGATTAACAGGTATGTGTTTTTTTTTTTAATCCATTCTTGACTTCACTCTGGTTATGAAATGATTGCTAGCTCAGATGTATGAGTTTGTGTTTTTCTTGAGTGTTGCAATTGTGTGAAATTTTGGAAAATGAATGGTTCTTCTTGCATTTTTTTGAGTTTGTAGAAGTTATCAGTCTCCCTGATGGTAGCTCTCTGTTACTACTGTCTTAGTTGGAGTTCTTTTGGTTGTCAAGTTTCTTGGCCGATTATCCCCATGCGTGTGCATCACTTGTCCAGTCTTTGTTTTGTTTTTTTGGGGTTTAATGGTTGGAAGCATCATTCATCACTTCTTTTGTTTATTTCAGAAGTGGTCGATTTCCTAACCAAAAGCCACGAAATGGCTCTCCTATTCTTGGTCGACCTCGTCATCACCTCAGTATTGGGGTTGCCTTAAGAACCATAAGGGGTACACCCTATGAGCGTTAATATTCGTTGCCGATCGGCTTGGAGCCTCACTCCTATGTGATAACCCTCCTGTCTCAGACTTGGCATATATCAACGAGTCATTCGTGGTTCCATTTGTGCATGCACTGATGGTATCAGGGTTGTCACCATTAAAATAAGTTGGCTCTACCTGTCCTGTGTTAGTCACAGTGTGAACCATTAAATCTACAAGTCCGAGGGGGACATGGAGCATCAACTTGGCTTGTAGGGTTTACCACTTGTGTGTTGGATGGTTGTATATCGCCGACCATTTTGAGTATAGATCTGTCTAATTGGTTACATATCAGTCTTGATAATTTGGCATTCAATTACTGTTCTGTGATAACAAGGATAAACCTTCATTTCCAATTGCACTTTCACAAAATGAGGTCACTCTCCTCATATTAATACTCAATATTTTTATTAGAATAGCCTCTACATTGGTTCGATTGAATTTGTGGGTATGCATAGCTACTACAACTTGTTCGGTTGATTGATTTCCTACCACAATGGCGGATTGTTGGTTGTTATACAGTCATTAGTATTTGCGCTTATGATGTTTTGGATAATGGCTGGCATTGGTTACAAGGGCTTGGTGTTATTCCCACATGGCGCGTTCTGTGAATGATGTTTTGCAAAGTAAATTTGGGCAGGGTAACTATGGTCTTCTTTGGGGACAAATGATTATTGGACTGGACATATCCTTGCATCTTTTTGTTTGTTGGTTGGATAAACCTGAGTATGCACAACTTGGTCAATCACGAGTGACTAAATCAATAGCTCAACACGATATCATAAGTTATATCGTGATCGTATCTTTGCTGTGTGATTATTGCAAATGTTACACTGTGGGATTTTGTCAGTTGCGCACTATGTGTAGTATGGATGGCTTGTCGGTGATACCCACTAAGTTTTAAGCATGTTATTTATTGCAATTACCACTGTTGATGAAAATCGTGTTGGGTAGGTGGATCAACTTTTAAGTCACCTTGGATTGTTTGTTTACAAGGGAAGAACTACATTTCCTGGGAAAACTACTCCTGCATAGCTTGTGTCTAATTGATGGTTGTTGGTTGTATAATGAGTTGTCATTTTCAGGCGTGTAAATTTGATATTTTAGTACACACACACACACACACACACACACACACACACACACACACACACACACAGACAAGAAAGGATATCATTGCAAATTTTGATGGGTTCTATCACAACAATAGTGACTTCGTTCTTGTTTTAAAAACATGACTGTGGAGTATAGTCATGGACTAAAGAAATGAATGGACAGTGGTTGGTTTCGATAGTAATAGATTGGAATTGGGGACTTTTCATAAATTGTTATAAAATGCAGATTGTGGGAACAATGCCTCTTACAAATCATATGGAAAACTTATTGTTCTGCAATAGCATTGTGTTAAGTTTTTGATTAATGAACAATAAACTAGTTAAATGTACAGGGATTGTTATTTAGTCAAATGATTTTCGATTGGATGGTGCATCTAGTCTTACTGCAGAATATTTTATGGATCGCTTGATTAATTTCATGAACAATAATCGTTTTCTTCCCCTTCCATGATCTCACTTTCTGCTAATTACAAACCCTTCACATATCCCATATCCTTCTTCACCCGCTGTTATGAAATTGATTACAGCCAAGGGAAATTCTGTGTTGAGATAGACGAAAGTGGCAGTGTTTTGGGTGGATTGCAGTGATGTTTTATTGGCTTGTTTTACAGTTGATTGTTGTTGTCATTGAGCAATGACCATTTCTTATCCCCTTTCATTATATCATTTTTTTCGCTAATTACAAACCCCTCATATATCCATGAACCCTTTTTCACCCCCATGCTCTTTGATTAACATTAAAACAATTATATGGATTGGATTGCATGAGCCTGATACATTTTGAGCCAAATCTATTTCGTATTTTTAAGAGTTGTCATGCATGGTTATTTAAAAGACTATTTGCTAATCAATTACACATGCAGGATGAGTTTTTTCAGTTGAGGAATCCATGGCCGAGGAAACAGAGGTAGATGTAACTGGAACCAAGGCCCAAGAAGGCCCATGTTCTCCATACATTTTGATGGTGATTCAGAAGAGGTTGGACAATTGTTTCATGCCAGATTCTTTAACTAGATTGGGCAGGGAATAGTCCAAACTAGGCCTGAAAGGCCTCCTTTCCAAGCCCCACAGGCCCCCGGTATTCATGTACCTACTCATGTCTCCTTACAACTTGAGGTCCCTAAAAATGATGGATGGCAGGAGATTGCCCACCTGACTGTCTCCCAACATCATGGCTAGCCCAACGTCACCTTGCTTGCTCCTCCACCTTTGAACCCAATTGTCCAAGATGCCCCTAACCACTCACCTGTGAAATCCTCCCATGCTAACAAGAGACGAAAGACTAAAGCCCACCATGCATTTGATAAAGGAAAAGCCACTGCTGCCCCTTATTCACCCTCCGTTGATTCTGACAAATTCGTGTCTTCACGGATGCGTTTGAGGGACGATTGTTTCCACATGATCAATGAGATAAAGACTAAAGTCTTGGCCCAGCCTAAGGAAAATTCGGGAAAATCAAGAGGTTACAGTAGCAACCAACGAAGGGTTGCATCATAGACTGGGAAATATGGCTTTTGAATTTTATGTTATCTATTGTTTTATGACAGTTGACTTCATGGATTTTGGACAACATGTTTTATTTTGGATATATGAGTATTATTTTGAAATATTTTCAAGCTTCATGAGCTAAAATTGACAAAAGTAAATATGTTGAAGGGAGGCACAAGGAGGTGTGTTTTCTTAACTAATGGTTATGTTATAATTGTTATGAGCTAAAAGGAGTCACAAGGGGTCCTACCTACTAGTTATTATTTATTTATGAACCTGTTATGATTATTACTTTTCCCCCCTAACTAAAGTTAGTTGATTCTTTCGTTAGCTTAACTAATGAGTTGGTTCAACTACTTCAACCAATTCTAATTTGTTAAAAGTAGAAGAAAAGGGAGGAACAACGGAGGATAGAAGCAGAAGCATGCTAAGGTTTGCTCTTTGAGTTTATGTTGAGATAGTTCAATTTTCATTCATTCACATATTCATCACAACCTAATTCTCTTTTGTGATAGTAGGGTCTTATTGTAGACAACAATATTCAGGTCTGAATCAAATCATTTAGACACTTGTTTTTCAGAGGCGTTGATCTATCTTTGATAGTCTGTGTAGACTTGTTTGTTTGTGAATTAATTTTCATGACTGATAAAGGATATTGTGCAGAGTCGAGTGGGAAGCAATTTGTGGAAAGATGATCCATATTTTAGAGTCCAGTTTTGGTTTTCT
>SNQJ01S0063993.1:0-12653 GCA_010110895.2 Picea sitchensis | reverse complement strand
TATATATATATATATATATATATATATATATATATATATATATATATATATATATATATATAAGAACAAATATCATTGAAAATTTTGATGGGCTCTATCACAACAATAGTGACTTCGTTGTTGTTTTGAAAACATGACCGTGGAGTATAGTCATGGACTGAAGAAATGCATGGACAATGGTTGGTTTTGATAGTAACTGATTGGAATTGGGGATTGTTCGTAATTTTTTATAAAATGCAGATTGTGGGAACAATGCCTCTTACAAATCATATGGAAAACTTATTGTTTTTCAATAGCACTATGTTAAGCTTTTGATTAATGAATAGTAAACTAGTTAAATGTACAGGTATTTTTATTTAGTCAAATGATTGTCGATTGGATGGTGCATTTAGTCTTACTGCAGAACATTTTATGGATCACTTGATTAATTTCATGAACAATAATCGTTTTCTTCCCCTTCCATGATCTCACTTTATACTAATTACAAACCCTTCACATATCCCATATCCTTCTTCACCCCATGTTCTGAAATTGATTACAGCCAAGGGAAATTCTGTGTTGAGATAGACGAAAGTGGCAGTGTTTTGGGTGGATTGCAGTGATGTTTTATTGGCTTGTTTTACAGATGATTGTTTTTTTCATTGAGCAGTGACCATTTCTTCTCCCCTTTCATTATATCATTTTTTTCTCTAATTGCAAACCCCTCATGTATCCCTGAACCCTTTTTCACTCCCCTGCTCGTTGACTAACATTAAAACAATTATATGAATTGGATTGCAAGAGCCTGATACATTCTGAGCCAAATCTATTTTTTATTTTTAAGAGTTGTCATGCATGGTTATTTAAAAGACTATTTTCTAATCGATTACACATGAAGGATGAGTTTTTTCAGTCGGGGAAGCCATGGACAAGGAAACAAATGTAGAGGTAACTGGAACCGAGGCCCAAGAAGGCCCAGGTTCTGCATACATTTTTATGCTGATTCAGAAGAGCTTGGCCAATTGTTTCACGCCAGATTCTTTAATTGGATTGGGCAATGAATAGTCCAAACTAGGCCCGAAAGGCCTTTTTTCCAAGCCCTGCGAGCCCCCGATATCCCTGTACCTTCTCATGTTTCCTTACAACCTAAGGTCCCTGAAAATGATGGATGGTAGGAGATTGTCCACCCGAGAGTCTCCCAACATCGTGGCTGGCCCAACTTGACCTTGCTTTCTCCTTGACCTTTGAACCCCATTGTACAAGATTCCCCTAACCACTCGCATGTGCAATCCTCCCATGCTAGAAAGAGACTGAATACTGAAGCCCACCATGCATTTGATAAAGGAAAATCCATTGCCTCCCCTTCTTCACCCTCCCTTGATTCTGACAAATCTGTGTCTTTACGAATGCATTTGAGGGATGATTGTTCCCACATGATCAGTGAGATAAATCCTAAAGGCTCGACCCAGCCTAAGGAAAATTCAGGAAAACCAAGAGGTGACAACAACAACCAAGGATGGGTTGCATCATAGACTAGGAAATATGGCTTTTGAATCTTATGTTATCTATTGTTTTATGACAGTTGACTTCATGGATTTTGGACAACATGTTTTATTTTGGATATATGAGTATTATTTTGAAATATTTTCAAATTTCATGAGCTAAAATTGCCAAAAGTAAATATGTTGAGGGAAGGCACAAGGAGGTGTGTTTGCTTAACTAATGGTTATGTTATAATTGTTATGATTGTTATGAGCTAAAAGGAGTCACAAGGGGTCCCACCTACTAGTTATTAATTATTTATGACCCTATTATGATTATTACTTCCCCCTCCCTAACTAAAGTTAGTTGAGTCTTTAGTTAGCTTAACTAATGAGTTGGTTCAACTACTTCAACCAATTATAATTTGTTAAAAGCAGAAGAAAAGGGAGGAACAAAGGAGGATAGAAGCATAAGCATGCTGAGGTTTTCTCTTTGAGTTTATGATGAGATAGTTCAGTTTTCATTCATTCACATATTCATCACAACCTAATTCTCTTTTGTGATAGAAGGGTCTTATTGTAGACAACAATATTCAGGGATGAATCAAATCATTCAGACACTTGTTTTTCAGAGGTGTTGATGTTTCTTTGATAGTCTGTGTAGACTTGTCTGTTTGTGAATTAATTTTCATGACTGATAAAGGTTATTGTGCAGAGTCAAGTGGGAAACAATCTGTGGCAAGTTGATCCAACTTTTAAAGTTCAGTTTTGATTTTCTGTCAGAGTTCCTTTTGTATGTTCCATCGGGGATGTGTAAGTTTGACTTTGGCCCAAGATTTCTGTATGAGATTTTGTAAAGAAAATGACTCTTTGGTGAATTGGAATGAAATAAAGGATTGATTTATGTCTCAATTGTATTGATTATCATCTTGGTGTATTTACTTCTATTCTTACATTTATTTCAACAACTGTTATGTTCAAAAAATTACATAAAAAGTGAATTTCCAACAAGCTTTTTTGTTGATAAAAGACTAGCCTAAGCACTCGTAATTAATACTTGTGAGTTAGGATATTATTTTGTTGGCTATAAACATAGGGTGATATTCCCGTGTACTTTTATTTAACCAAGTAAAGTCTGAAAATGCTTGAGTAAGATCAATTCATATCTTTTCCTCAACAAGTCTCACACGAGGTAGTCTTAATGGGTGACTGCAATACTCAAGTGTTTGCAATCCAAGATTGAGTGGAGATCTGAGAGTTGTACGCTGAGAGTTATATTTAACTTATTAAATCAATATATGGTCATTCCAGATCATGCATGTCATATATTCAACTCTTTCATTCATCATGCTAATATCTATTCATAACCAGTAAAAGAGACACAAGCATTCAATCACATAACACATGTTTTACCATGGTTCACCCCCTCCTCGGCTACGCCCACAAAGATTTGACTATAAGGCTATTTTATTATAGTTTTGTCATGCATGGTGCCACACACACTACAACTCTGTTCATACCTTCATCAACTAGACTCCACGACCTTTATGAGGCTGACTAGCTCGCACTAGGCTCCTCATTATGTGATGTAACCCTCAAGGTCTAGTCACTTTTCCCTTCCACAACTCAACAACTTACAAACACGTATCATATCCTATTTGTGTCATAGACTTGTTACTCTATATCATGCGAGTAACTCATGACAATCATGAAAGACACACCCCCCATAGACCTCCTAGGTTTCTATTTATATCTATTCTTGGCTCTCGACCGTCACATTCTATTACCAAAGCCCTAACCTAATTAGGTCTTCTTGCAAGTTGGCCTTGCGTGATTTTTTCCTCTGCATGTGCGCTTTCCTCTGCTTCTTTTCTACCAGTTGTCTTCCTTTCCCTTCTTATTGCATGCACACCTCTCATGCTTTTCTGCCAACTATCTCGCCTTCACGTCATGCATTTTTCCCAAAATAGGCCTATGCCCAACACTTTGTTTCCTACATCACTTGATGAAAATGAACTTTCTAGAGGAGTTAAGCCCTTCATAATTTTGTTATTTTCCATGGATATAATCTCCTTGGGCTTATATGGTTCATTTTGTATGAAATCACAGATGCTTTCATCACTAGGGAAGACCTGCCATGAATCTACATTGTCAGGGATATGAGGACGATATAAGGATTGAAAAGTGCAATTAGGTCTTTGTGGAAGAAGTTGCTGAGTAGGAGAGGCTACAAAAAAAAATAACCTGTCAGCCATCGAATTCAGTTTCCTTTTGACACGAGTGATGTTAAATTATAATAAGTTATAGATAAGTGCCCAAACAACTTGGGTGTAACGTTTCATCAACTTGTTGCTAGGAAAACATATTTTGTGTATAAGGTTTACAACAAGTTCAGAGTCCCCAAAAAATGTAAGGTGACCACAACCTAAATTATAGGCATTTTCAATGCCTAGCAGTAATGCTTCAAATTCAGTGACGTTGTTTGTTCAAGCAAACTCTAACCTATAGGAAAAGTTGTGAATTTTACCTATAGGTGAGTACGAGATAATTCCAGCCCCATTACCTTCATTGGAGAATGAACCATCAAAGTGCATATGACACATCCCATCCTCCAAGTCAATTTGTTCTAGGGTAGTGTTATCCTCATCTGCAAAGATGGAATACACTCCTAGGTCCTCCTAGACATAATTTACATTAGGATGTGGAATACTTTCTATATACGGTGAAATTCTTCCATCCCTTAGGACTATGTTGTTCTTTCCATTTCGAGGAACGAATAAGTGTGTCCCGTCAAGTGAAAGATATCCACCTGTCAAGGCTTTCGAGTCTCTTCCTAAGATGATTGAATAATTACTTACTNAGGGTTGTCCTTATTTCAGGATGTGCACATAGAACCAAAGTCATGTCTTTGATTTCACCTATGGTTGATTGTTGTAGACTATTATACGAGAGCATGCTTCTGGCATTTTCATTGGTACAAGATAATCCTAGCTCTTCCATAATAATTTTTGACATTATGCTTGGGCCCAAATTGATGTCAATTAGGCAACAATGGGCTATTTTGTCCTTAATCTTTACATAAATGAAAAATGGGGGATTTTTTACAGGGTGTCTAAAACTATTTACACCTACTTTATTTACACTAGAATCCTTTTCTTTTACCTCTTCATAGAGATTGTCTATGGTGGAAGCTTTTCCTTCCATGAAATATTTTAGATGCTTTTATTGCTCAGGGATGACAACCATGTCCAAAAGCGTAGCATCGGCCTTGATATTAGAGAATTGGTTGAGAATATTGTATTTGGAAGAGGGAATAGGGGAAGGTACTGCTTGAATGTCAAGAGTTTTAGTAGATTGTACAACAACAACTGGTGAAGATGAGCTTGGGCTAGAAGAAGTACGAGGGGGATCATATTTTCCTTTTGCAACATATGATTTATTCCTAGTGTTTATGATCATGACATCCTATGGTTCTGCAAAATATAGAACAACAATGGTAGTTTCATGCCTTTTTCCAAAGATTTTATCTCTAGAACTCTTCTTTACCTCACAAGTACTTTCCTCATGATGTTCCTCACAAAAGTTACACCAACTGCGAGGCATGATGGATTTGGGTTGAAAGTTGTTTTCATTGGGATTCATAAAATATGGTGAAGAAGAAGATGAGGTCCCAAGAGTAAGTGAAGGGACATTTCCCTTTCTCTCATATGCTATCATTCGATTATTCATATCCTCTACAAGTTGTAAGAGGGAAGGCATGTCCGTTTGTTTAATTGAGTCACCCTTGGGAAGACCCGTTTTCTCAAGATGTTCTTCATAATATAGACAAGTATGAAGAGTGGAACCAATATTATCAATGGTTTTTTCCTCAAGCCTATGTCGATAAGGGGAAGGTAAAGTGTTGTAGTAATTCATAAAAGAGGCTTGGTTCTGGGGGTGAATAAGTTCGGGAATTTGATTATATAACTTGGTGAAACATAGGTTGAAAGACTTGATAGTGTCACTGTCTTTGTACACAATGTTATTGTATTCCTATGATTGTTCGGTTGGGCTCTTAGACTGCCCATAAGTATATTTGAACCAGTAAACTAACTCTTCCCAAGTGGAAATAATCTTGGGAGGGAGATCAAAGAAATCTATCGTTTCTTTCCCTTCAAGGGAGTTAACAAATAAGCGCATAGAAGTGTCATTGTCATTAGCTCCTATATTGTGACGGGAATTAGAGAATGCCACCAAGTGTTCATTTGTAGTGATTGTGTTATTTCCTGAAAACCTAGGAATATTCTCTTTGAATTTTGGAAGTGGATGAGTAGCAGGTGCTAGGTTCATAGGGGAGGATACATGCCACGGGGTAGTAGTAGCATCCTAGTCAAATTGAAAGAGCCCATACTTCTTAATAACCTTGGCAGGGCTAGTAGTTAGTAGTTGCTTGGATTGGAATTTGATGGCTATATAAGATACCAATCACTGATGAGGCCGAGGATTGAGAAGTTGAGGCACCTCCAGTGCCACCAGAGCCACCCACATATGCCATTTTGTGAATGATGCGTAAGGGTGATAAATATGAACTAGATGACTCAGACAAAGTTCTCCTTAGAGTACCTTGTTGGGATGACAAAACAACGTTTCTTCTTCCTATTTCAATGATCAAAGGGATTTCAGGAGATAAACATCTTCTTATCTTAGAGATGCGAGGGTTTAAGGAAATGAAAAAGAAGATACACAATTTAGGAAAAAGAAATCTATAGATGATTCCTAGGCAGCTTTTGCCTGGCCTCCCAACATTCTCAAACACTTATATCTTGTTCAATTACTTCCCATGAGTGTTCAAGCTCAGCCTGAGTGTTAGCAGTTTCTAAGATAGTATTAAATAAAGTTAAAGCAATGATGGTTTGGTCTTTAAGACCAGGCTCAAAATTGGGTTGCCTTGTAACATGTACTGTCATGAAGGAAATAAAACAATCAAGGAATCAAAACAAAAGTAGAATATTCAATGATAATCACAAATATAATCAACCAAAGAGATATGGAAGATCTCCCCAGTATGGTTTCCAAATAAATGTTGAGGAGAAGGTATGAATTACCTTACTCAATCATTTTTGAATCCTGCTTGGCTAGGACAAGATAGTCGGGAATATCACCCTGTGATTTATAGGATCAAAAATATTTTTTCCCAATCCACAAGTATTAATTACAAGGGTTTAGGCTGATTTATTAATGAAAAAAATGTTGCAAAAAAATAAAATAAATTATTTTAGTTTCTGAAATGTATACAGATTACATAAAGTAAATATGGAGATCAAAAAAAAAAAAATAACCAAGTCATAAGTACACACAATTGAGACAAAATAACAATCTGATTTATTCCATTCCGAGATATCAAAAGTGTTTTTCTCTTTACAAAACCCCTATGAGGGAATGGACCAAATTCTAATTTAGAGATCTCTGATGAACACTATACAAAGGACTTTGACAAGAAGTACAAAATTAATTTTATAATCTGGATCAACTTGCCACAGACTGCTTCCAATTTGACACTGAAAAATATCCTTTATGAGCTATGAAACTTAATTCACAAACATACAAGAATACACAGACTATCAAGGATGGATCAACACCTCTAAAACAAGCATCTGAATGGTTTGGTTCAGTTTTGAACCTTGCTGTCTACAATAAGACACTGCTGTCAAAAAAATAATTAGGCTTTGAATAAACTCAAGAATGAATGAAAACTTAAACTATCTCATGAAATCAAAAGAGAAAATCTTAGTCTTGCTTTCTCCTTCTTTTCTCCTCTTGTTTCTTCTTCTCATTTAGCTTTTATGCTTTCCAAATAAGTTGAAGTAGTTCAACTACTTTCTTTAGTTAAGTTAGTTTGACTTAACTAATTTAATTTAGGAGAAATAAATAATAATAATAATAGTTAAGGGTCTTTAATTAATAATAACTAGGTAGGTGGGACCCCTTATGACTCCCATCTTTTCTTCTTTTCAAATCATAAAATATAACACAAATGGATAATCATTTCAACACATGACACCCTTGTAACTCCCTTAGATACCTTCAAAATTGAATACTTAAATATCAGAAATAATTTAAATCATGCCCAAGAATATATAAATATCCACATAATCCACATTATCCAAAACAAATCTTGTTGTCCAAACTTTCTGCAGACTGTTAACACTGTCTTTATCAACTCAAGTCATAAAAACACATAAACTAAAATCAATACTTACCACTCTGAGAGGAAATTTTTCTTTTGTCGCTGCTATCCCCCTTTGATTTCTCGAAAGTAGCCCATGGTTGATTTTAACCTTGAGGTTGTATTTCACTTATTACATGGGAACGATCATCCTTCAAATGCATGAAGGAGGACACAAATTTTGAGGAATCATCTGAGGGAGAGGAAGGGGAGGCATCAACTTTTCCTTTATCTTGCATAAGGGGAATATCAGTTTTAAGTATTTTACTTGCATGTGAAGATTGGACAGGTGAATCAATAGGGGAAATATGAACATTAGGATTGACAGGTGGTGGAGGAGGTAATGACATGTTGGGCCAACCATGATGGTGAGAGACAACCGGGTTGACAATCTATTTCCATCCATCATTTGCAAGGACTAATCATTGCAAGGACACATGAGGAGGAATAGGAATGCAAGGGATGTTATGAGGCTAGAAGGG
The DNA here is from genome assembly GCA_010110895.2 of Picea sitchensis. Taxonomy (NCBI): domain Eukaryota; kingdom Viridiplantae; phylum Streptophyta; class Pinopsida; order Pinales; family Pinaceae; genus Picea; species Picea sitchensis. Next base: position 4,506 of record SNQJ01S0063993.1, on the reverse strand, counting down.
GGGTCTATCTAGTCGAGGTTGTACTATCCCTTGCTCGATCTAGTTAAAGAACCCAACTTGGAACAATTTCTTTAATTCCTGGGGATTAACATCAAAATGAATGGAAAATATAGGCCTTCTAGGCCCTATGTTCTAGTTTCCCCTGCCTCTGTTATTTCTACCATGGCTACCCCCACTGAAGAAACTCATCCTGTAGCATCATTTCATTAGTAACTAAGCCCTTAATAAACCATACATGAAATTCTACTTTCATGAATAAAAAGTTGGCTAAAAAATTGACACGAGATACATGCAAATCCATCCATAACAAAGCATTTAATAATATCCAAGTGAGAAGGGGGTGATAGGGTTCATGGGACATATGGAGAGAGTGTAATGAGCGAAAGGTAGTATAATGAGAGGGGATAAATACACAAACACTGCTCAACAATTAATTAAATAATTTAACTGTGTAATAAAATACCAAAATATCAGTTTCCAACCATTGTTGTGTTATATCTTTTGTCACTTTTACACATATCTTTTTAATTTATTTTACATAACACGGATGAAAAAATGAAATTGGGATTATGAGGGGAATATAATGAATGAAAAGTGGTAGAATGACAGGTACATAATATGCATATTGTTCATATAAAAATAAATCAAAACAAGCAAACAAACATATCTCTACTCAAACCTCCATAATTCAATCAACATTCACCTCTCAAAACCACCATCTAAACTGTTATTTCCTTTACAGATTGCTTGGTGGCTTCCCAAAAATAATTCATATTCCCATAAGTACTGAATTAGAACAACCTTCACACCCATATAAACTTTATATAATAGTCATAAAAACAACATTGCAATCGATATGATGAACCACAATAACCCTTTGAGACACGACCATTTATACTCCAATGCTAAATCCTTTTCTCTTTTCTTTTTAAAACCAATAGAATACACACAGTGATTCCAACCATTTATATCCAATATTTATTCTTTAAAATCAATAAGAATATGCACAATATTTACTACCATTTTTCCATTATTCAAGCTTTGTTCAACACAATCAAACTGGGCATTAAAACTCTTAATCGGGCCCCAATCCATTCACACACATGTCTCTTTTAAATATAATCAACATAAGAATTGATTCGAATAACATTCAAATCAAATAACATGCAACTCTTGAGCCCAAGCTTCACATAAATCAACATGTACGTACTTCTTCTAAAATTGCTCAATGAGGAAAATAACCAAATCGTTCCCAATCGACCAAGCACACACAGTTCTTATTTACCCTTGACTGGAGTAAAACAATATCAAGATCGTATATAGGGTTTAAACACAACAAATGGAGATCAAGAATAGGTGGTTCGATCAAAGGATTAAATCCTCGAAAATCACAGACAGCTAGTGCCTTTCAAAAATTACCACAGACATATAACATGTAACAATACTCTTGATTGTGATGGTTATCAAAGTGACTGTTGGCACAAGGGCAGAACCAGGGTTCAATGCTACAACAACACACCAACAAAACCCTAACTACTGGCCTTTTCGGCAACACCTACGAAGCAGATGAAGTCTCACCTGAGGTAGAGGCAGGGGTGGTTGCAGGACTCAGATGTCTGCAACCTTAGCTAGGACACAGATCTATGATTCTAACACTTAACAGAGCACTTAGCAGTAAAAATTCATCAACATTTAGTTCTTAGTAACAGGGCAGACAAACCCTAATTACAGATTATCATAGTATTCAACCAAATCTGATGTATCTAAGAACTTATCATAGAGAGGTAGATTAGATCTAGTAAATTCAAGCACTAAGCACATTCACATAGTTCAGATCTAACATCCATATACATCATTAGCACAAAGAATAAACAGAACTATCTATCTATATCAAATCACTTAGCAAGTAAATACATAAACACATCAACACATCGCACAAAGCATATCAACACAACATGTACGTGGTTCACCCCCACCCTGGGGCTACGTTCACCAACTCTTCTTCTCTATTATCTTCGGTCAATATTCTTACAGGAACATAGCATCAAAATCATACTCTGCAGAAGATAGGAGATCTGTGCACACTCCACCAGATCCTCCTTCTTCGAGTTAGGGTACAACACCAATCCTTCTTACAATTACTTGCACATAGCTCTGCAAGTCTCACATAGTATGCACAAATCATCTATAATCCATACTTAGCACTTAGCCCAATATCACACAGATATATCTCTATGCCTCTCCTTACATTGCCTATACATCTATTTATACTTTACAAAATAGGCCTAAACATGGGTAAACCCATGGGCCGACATCCCCATACCCGTTACATAATCCCAAATCCAAAAAAGGACCCAAAAAGGGGCTGAGATCCCACGATATTTGATTTATCTTGCGCTCCACCTTCTAAAGGCTGCCGAAGTCTCAAAATAGGTCAAATTTACCAAGGATCTCCCAAAACTTGGTCAAGGGCCAACAGGCCCCCAACACTCACCTGTGAGTCATCCTGAGTCACTCTAGTTTGGGTAGTTCTGCTTCAAAATCCTCGAGCATGGCTCAAGTTGCTTCAACTTGTTTCTGTGCCATGGCCTCCTATTCAATGAACTCTTGGATGACTGTGTCATTGACAGGTCCTTCCAGGCACTGTTCAGCTACAGTGGAAACTTTCTTGAGTTCTACTCCTTGGCCTTCGACCTCTGGGAAAAATTGGTAAGCCTTATCTTATACAGGTTGGAGCCTCTGAGTTGCTTCCATAACTCTACTCTGGATAATGTGAACCAGCTGCTGGGAAGTGCATTTCTCTTGGGATCACTTCATTCTTTCCATAGCTGACAGGGGCTTCAACTGTGCTTGTATTGTTTTGGCTTGCTGCTTTTCTTCCTAGAGTTGTGACTCCAATTCCTGCAATTCTGGGTTCCCAGTGAGTTTCTCATATGTTTGGGCACTGTGATTACTCAACTTCTTTCATTCCATGGCAAGGGCCTTTATCCTTTCAAATGTTCTCCGAGCGGTTGTTTCTCTTTGATCCCTTACATCCTGCAGAGTCTTGGGCATTGTGCAGAGCTCTAAGTCTACTATTCGTTGCTGTAGCTGCTGGATATCTTCTGCGAGCTGCTCTACTTGTTGGGTGACTCAGTCCTCTACATTTATTTCTAATACTGTCATAGAGAGAAGTCCTCTGGTGACTGCTTCTTTCACTTCGATTTGCTCCACGAGAAACTATTCTTTTCCCTTCTGCATCTGTGCTTTTTCTTCATCAAACTTTGCTTAGAGAGAAATATTTTCTTGTTCTGGAGAGTTGTGTTGTTCTATGAGTACACCTTGAACTTCCTTCAAGGCCTAGGTGTCTTGTTCTATTTCTTCTTGTGTTCGTCGAAGGTAAGCTTCGACTGTATCAGTGAGTTGGTGGAGTTGGGTTGGCTCATCTCCCAACTCTGGTTCTCCCGATGGTAGGGGCGCAGTGGAGACTACGCGGCTGGACTGAAGGGACTACTGTACACCTCATAGTTCAAATCCAATTCTATCATATATTTCTTCTTGCTTGTCTTATTGTTTCTTTGCTATTTCCAGTGAAGCGTCATTCAGGGCTACTATGATGAAGCCAAAATCATCGAAGGTGAGGACAGTCTACATCTTGGTCATGGTGGCTTTTGATTTCTTCTGGGAAGAAGGTTTCGGGGGGGGAGGGGGGGACCTTCTTCTTCTTCAAGGGGTCAACCTCGTCTCTGGGTGGTGTTACTTCGCCTAGCTTCTATTCAACCTCTACTTCATCATCACCCCCTCGGTTAGGTGACATTGAAGTAGTCTTTCCTGAGGTGGTTCTTAAATTTTGGACCTCCTCAGTATTCTTGGGTGTATTTTTTTCTTTATGAGTGTCCTCTGGGCTATCAAGATCAAATATCTCTGTAGGGTTGGTGGGGATAAGGAGTTCAACGAACCATTCCTTAGTGATCTCCTCAAGGTCTTCTTCTGTAATTTTAGAATATGATTGGAGCTTCTCTTTATGTTCATCTGCTCGCGTTGTAATGTAGATGAAGTGTTGATTTATGCTGAACTTCATCAGGGGTCAGAACCTCTGTAAGGTATTCAGAGTCATGCGAGGCTTAGCTTCGATGGCTCTCTTTAGCTGGAGGTAATATGTATGAAACACAATGTTAGAAAAACAGGATCGTGGAGCAATAAAATAAAACAAATGTGGAAACAAAACACAGAAGATACATAATACAATAGAGACATAGATTTGCATGGTTCACCCAGTGTGGGCTATGTCCACCAGAGAAATTTCCAGGTCCTTCCTTTATTATTATACAGCATATGAAGGGATACAACCTACAACAAACCCGCTGTAACTGCCTCTTCTTTCTCTCACAGCTTCCTATCTCAGAATACAATATTGGCCATCAACCATAGCCTCAATACATTTCCCTCATAAAAGAGGGTTGCCTTCTAGGGAAAAAAACCCTAACATAATCTCTATCGTTAGATCTGCGACCTTATAATGAACGG
>SNQJ01S0063992.1:24764-48214 GCA_010110895.2 Picea sitchensis | reverse complement strand
ACTTGGATTGTAAAGTCCTGGTAATGTTCCTTCAACTTCTATTTATTATAAATTGTGGTAAGTAACTATGGTTGACCTACTCTGATTTTCTTTAGATTTAATTGGGAGAAGTTGGAACTAAGTCTATCCAGTCACTATTAATCATATTCATAGAATAACAATATTAATTAGTTGAGGTATCAAATCACTATGATCTCGAGTTATGCATCATTTCCTAGCAAATGTGTTTTTATTTTTATTTTTAAATAATTGTTTTTATTGTTAAAACAAAGAGCTTTTATTGTGTGTTGTAATTCATTTGTAAACCAATCTTGTTTTATTTTTCTCAAGTTTTTCATAAGACGCAGGTACTAAGCAACTTTGTTCCTCATTCCACTTGTTTGCATTGGAATTGTATGGAATGTCTTGTAACATTAACATTATATAGCTAATACAATGAAATTAAAAAATAGAAAGAAAATTAAATATTATTAATATTTTTATTAACTAATCAAAATCTCAATGATTTATTTATTATACTATATTGATTAAAGTATCTATATTAAATTTATAAATTACTACAATTCCATTAACAAATTCTCTATTGAGGTGTTATGTAAAAATAAAAATAGTACAACTAACCCTTGGTACGATAATGAATGTAAAATTGCTAGAAGAGCCATTAGGGGTGCCTCCAATGTGTCATTAAAATATGAAAAGTTAAATAGATACAAAACCTTAATTAAAAGGGGGAAAAAAGACTATATAAATAGAAAGAAAGAGAATCTTTTGCACCTATTTACATAGATCCTAAGAAATTATGGAGACAAATTCTAACTCGTAAAACTAAAGAAAATAATAGGATTCACTTGAAGGTTTGGAATTTCTACTTTAAAAATATTTACGAAGCCCCTAATGTCATGGACAACATTCCAAACAGTTCTACAAAGGATGAAGTGTTCTCTATATAAGACATTAAGTTTGGGGTTAAGCGACGCTCAAAAGGAAAAGCTAAGGACATTAAAGGTTAGTAAGATGAAATATTAAAAATCGAAGGACCTATCCTCATCCCTCACATACATAAGCTCTTCAATTTAGCTATCCAACAAGGTTTCCCAAAACCTTGGACTCATAGCCTCATTGTACCTATTTTTAAAGTGGGGATAAAAGCAATCCCTTTAATTATAGGATCATTATGATTAGCCCCATTTTAGCTAAGTTATATGGAAGTATTTTGGAAAAGAAGATCAGTACATGGCTAGAAAGAAATGGAAAAAGAGCTAAAGGACAAACTGGGTTTAAAGGCTACCATTCAACTGTGGACCACCTTGTTACATTTAGGATCATTGCAGAGGAGTGTCATAATGATAAAAATGATCTCCTTTATTTTTTCTTTGATTTTGACATTGTTCCTAGGACTAAACTTTGGAATAGGATAGAAGAGCTTAAAGTCCCTTTTGAGTTAAAAGTTGTTGCAATAAGGCTATATGAGAAAGTTATTGCCAATCTTAGGAATAGTGAGGGATGGTTGGAAGAAATTAACTGTAATATAGGAGTCAAGTAAGGTTTACCCCTATCTCCTACCCTTTTTGACATGTATATTGATAAGTTAGAAGATTGTTTGGAGGATGCACGTTGTATTGGCCCGACTCTCAGTAGTATAGTCATCATCCTTCTTCTTTATGTTGATGATATTTTTCTTATGGTGAAGAGTCCCTTTTAACCTAGGTAAGAAACTTATAATCCTCAAGGACTTATGCTCTAGTATGGGCATGTGTTGGGCGCAAGCCCAATTTGGGGAGAAGGCCATTTTTGGAGAGGAAAGAATGAAGTGGAAAACAAATAGGTGGAAGGAAAAGCAACACGTGCAAGGAAAGCATGTGAGGCATGCATGCAAGGGAAACCTAACTACAATAGGGTTAGGGTTTTTTCAAGATATTGTAATGGATGATAAGCCAAGAATATGTATAAGTAGTACCTAGGAGGTCTAGGAGGGGGAGAGAGGCCGAGAGAGCTTGAAAGTTGTAAGGCTTGTAATAAATGCAACATTTTATACGTTGGTGAGCTAGAGAAGAGCCGAGAAACTCGATCTCGAGGGTTATATCACAGGCTGAGGAGCCTGGTACGATCTAGTCAGCCTCATAGGGATCGAGAAGCTTGTTGAGATGGTAAGATCCAAGACTGTAAACGCGCACGACACAATATATTGTTGAGACATAATAAAAGAGCATGAGAGCCAAATATCTGTGGTTGTAGCCCAGGAGGGGATGAGCCACAGTAAAACTTGTGTTATGTGACTGAATGTTATGCATCTTCCTTGTTGTTAATGATTAAATGATAGATAAATGAATGAAGGAACTAGTTAGATCTGATATTTCACATGCATGAGTAGGAGTGACTGACTAATTCAGATGTTAGACTAAATAAATGAAGATCACGAGGTACAACCATAGATCCCCACTTATTCCTAGGTTGCAAGCGTCTGAGTATTGCAGCCACCCATAGAACTATCTCGGATGAGACTACGCAGTGCACCCTATGTATTGCGCTGCCTTCTGGTTTACCAGGGGGCCGATAGTTTTAGAGGGATTTTGTTGGAAGCTTGTTAAATCTGAACTTGGGTCAACTTATGACAGTGAAGTAATATAAGAGTAGATATACTATTAAAACCAACAAATGGTTTTGTTTCTGGTTGGAACAGAATGGGATTGAGTGAATAAGATCTGTTGAAGAAGCGTAAAAATAATGTCAGATCTGGCGACAAAGCATTAAAATAATGAGAATATAAAAGGGGATGTTGAGACCGTGGAACCCAACGAAGACAGAGATCGAGAGCTGGTTGAAAACAAAGGATCTGGAGTTTGTACAGAAAGATAACAAAAACCCGAAGTTATCACCGCACAAATATCTGGACAAGTACGTATTCAACGACTTACATGAAGTATTTTTCTGTGATTTCCCACATGTGTTGCAGGAGTGGATATTGAGGTTGAAATACAACCACCCTACAAATCGAATCAGATAGCTAGAGTGGAATACTGTGGAGATCGCACAGTTACAACAAGTTGACAATAAATTTATGCGCGTCGTCGATTTCTGGTTAGACATCATTGTTGCAGGAGAATCTGTGTGGGAGATTGACTAGAGATTCAAATGATTGAAGGGAAAGATAAAATATGTCATGACAAACATGAAACATAGGCATGTGTTTGTCAATTCACTGCTACCACATTTGAAATGCCCTTTGAGACATCATAAGTTTCAGACTTAGGCAGAGGCTCTGCAAGAATCCCTACAATTGGAAGAGAACCAATATCAGAAGACAAATCCAGCCATAGAGGAGATGAAGGAGGATATGAAGAACTTAACATTTCATCTAAACCAAAATAGGGGTAAGGACAAAAGAGAATATGTTTAGTGTACCACTTGTAGGATAGAAGGACACCACAAGAATGAATTCCCAACATTCGTGCAATACATGGAAACAAGATTTCCAAACCATTTTCCATCAGGAGGACTATGGTATGAGATCTGTAAGACACATGGGCATGATCCATATCACTGTCTAATGATGAAAAAATACCAGACAATGCCTAAGAGTTCATATTGCAACTTTTGCAAGTCAGTAGGCAATGATGATAAATATTGCAGGACAATGGCGCTGATGAGGGAACACACATAAGATACCTATAGGGTGTAGGAAGAGATGATGCCATGGAAATTTGCACCACATTTTAACCAATTACTAGCCCCATATAACATCGTTCCATAGAAATATAACACTGCGCAACTGCAGTACAATACCACGTGGCCACAATATAATCCTGCACAGTATAACCAAGCACCCCAATACAACGCACCGCAAGGAGATCAAGTTGGATACATAGGTGGAGGATGAGGTAGAGGAGGCTTTGGAAGAGGAAAAGGACCAATGGTATGCCATAACTGTCAACAACCAGGACACTATGCAAGAGAATGTCCACTTCCCCCTGCGACATGTATGTATTATCGTGCATCAGATCATGACATAGAAGACTATCCGACACTATTGGGGAAGATCAGGGAAAAGATAAATCACAACAACTAGAATGTTAGTGGATTTCTTTAGAAGCAAGGGATGATGGATGAAATATCAACATAGTTACGCGCGGAGGAGCTAGGATAGGAAATGATGCAGTAAGACAAGATCCAACACAACACGAATGGGTGAAGAAGAATGTTGAACCACATAAGTAGTTTGATGCGCAAAACAACAAGGGGATATTCAAGCAAGCGAAACAATAATTCTTGAAGCCAGACATTACATCTACATCAAATGCGCAACATACTCAGGACGTACTAATGTATGATATGCCTTCCTCGCTGGAGCATACTAATGAAGTGCAACCTCTAGGACAAGTAAGTACCATAAAGGATTTTATGCAATCCTTTGTTAAGATATTAAATGACCAATCATCTGTTAAAATTTTGCAAAATATGCTAAAAAGATGTAACTCAGAGGTAGAGGGGAAATTAGAATAGAAAACAATCAGTCACCTGCATACAAGAAGGAGGACAAGAAGGGAATTCAGATTAAATGCTAACATTGGAGATTTCAATACGGGGGACATCATACTGGATTTAGGCTCTGAGGTGAATGTTTTACCCAAGAAGACATGACAATGTATGGGAGAGCCCGCATTAGGATATTCACCTGTTCAACTAAAATTATCAAATCAACACAGGGTTATGATAATTGGAAGGCTAAAGGGTGTGACGGTAGATCTGGATGGAGTGCACACTAAAGCCCATTTTGAAGTAATATAAATAGTGGATGACACAACACCTTATCTAGAATTTCTTGGCTCGGATTGGGCGTTTGACAATCAGGCCATAATAAATTTGAAGACGAGGAAGATGACATTCGAGTCAGGAGAATACAAAGGCATCATTCCATTAGATCCATCAGAAGGGGAAAGGTTTGTATAACCCACTTGTTTATACCTGGAGGAAATTAACTAGCTATACAAAACCACTGCGCGAGAAGAAGATTATGTGAATCCAACTACAGATGGGGTACTCAGTTGGAGAAGTATCACGTCATGCACATCAAAATCAGATACAGGGTTGGAGAATTGGTAGCAGAGATTACATGAAGTCTCCATAAGAATATGTGTAAGAATAGACCACGTAGTAAGATCGGTAGGTACAGAGATAAGCGAACCTCCTAGCTTTCATGGGGTGAATGACTTAGAATAATTCCTAACAAGATATGAAGATGAAGTGTTACCAAATTAGAGGCTCTTAGCTCTAGATATAGCACTCAAAGAAACACCTGCAAAATGGTGGGGTGCACACAAATAGACTGTTAAGGAATGGTATCAATGCAAACAATTACTGCGCATTAGATTCAGCATAGAGCAAAAGAGCATAATGATGCAGAGATATGATGGATAGGGGTCACCTTTGGAACACTTGGAGAAGTGAAGAACATTATGGACGATGACACCACTAGAGGAATGGCCTCATCACTTTATTCATACGTTAGGAGGAATCCCAAAAAATTGGTATGTAAACCAGGAACTGTGCAGAAGAACTACAGAATGGATAGTATTACAACATAATTTTACAGTCACTTTCTCATTTGAACATGAGAACCCCAACATAGATTCAACACTCAAACAAATCAGAGGGGTGATATTCATTAAGGAACCATAAGTTGAACTTATGACATAAGATCAACAATAGAAAAAACAAACAATGAAAGAACTATTGTCATGCTACCATGTGCAGGAAGAAGCACCAGATGAAGAGGACCTGCACAACATTAAGATAACATAAGTTGAAGGTGAAACAGGGGTGGAAGGTCCAACTCTGTAATCATAAATGTTTGTTGTGCCTATCAAGGTGAAGAAAGTCAACATTGGGACAATTGAGAATCCCAAAATGGCCAACATTGGAGACTACTGGGATGAGCAAACAATAGAAAGCATAACATAGTTATTGCGTGAGTACAGTGACCTATTCCCAAAAACCTTTATAGAGATGAAACGCATAGAAGGAGAGCTAGGAGAGATGAAGATACCTATCAAATACAAGGCTAGATCAGTCAGAGAAATACCATATAGACTAAACCCAATATATAAGTAGAGATTGACAAGATGTTGGAGGCTAGAATCATAGAATCAGTAGAGGAATCTGAATGGGTAATCCCTATGGTATTTCAAGAGAAGAAGGATGGAGGGATAATGATATGTTTCGACTTGAGGAAGATGAATGATGCTTTCCTTCATGACCCTTACCCTACCCCTTTCACAGATGAGGTATTGGAGAATGTAGGAGGCCAAGAAACATACTCGTTCACAGATGGATTATCAGGCTACCATCAAATCAAGATAGCTCTAGAAGAAAGGTACACAACCACTTTTTCCACAGAATGGGGATCCTACCAGTACACAGTCATGCCTTTTTGACTGAAGAATGCACCAACAATATTCTCAAGAGTATTCATAGTTGCATTCAAATAATTCATCCATTATTTTTTAGAGGTATACCTGGATGATTGGAAAATATACAATATGTTGAAGGACCATGTAGAGGTGTCTGAATGGGTAAGCCTTATGGTAGTAAAAGAAGATATTAACATGATGTTTGAGGCTAGAATCATAGAACCAATAGAGGAATCTGAATGGGTAAGCCCTATGGTAGTTCAAGAGAAGAAGCATGGAGGGATAAGGATATGTGTCGACTTGAGGAAGATGAATGATGCTTTCCTTCATGACCCTTTCCCTACCCCTTTCATAGATGAGGTATTGGAGAATGTAGGAGGCCAAGATGCATACTCATTCATAGATGGATTCTCATGCTACTATCAGATCAAGATAGCTCCATAAGACAGGTACAGGACCATTTTTTCCACAGAATGGGGATCCTACTAGTACAAAGTCATGCCTTTTCGACTGAAGAATGCACCAACAATATTCTCAAGAGTAGTCATAGGTGCATTCAAAGAATTTATCCATCATGTTTTAAATGTATACCTGGATGATTGGACAATATATAGTCCATTGAAGGACAATGTCAAGGTGTTAAGGTTGATGTTAGAAAGATGTAGACTGTGTCATATATCACTAAATATCAAGAAGTGCATCTTTGGGACACCTTTGGGGATACTATTGGGCCATATAGTATGAAAACAAGGCTTGCTAGTAGATCCTGCCAAGATTGCAGTAATTGTTAATTTACCACCACCAAAATTAGTACGTCAGATGAGAGAAACATTGGGACACACAGGCTACTACATGAAATTGATAAAAGGGTATGTGCAGATCACTGTGCCAATGGAGAAATTGTTGAGGAAAGATAGTAAATTTCAGTGGAATGAGGACTATCAGCGAGGATTGGAAACTCTAAAAGAGAATATGGTAACAACACCAATACTAGTATTCTTAGATTGTGAAAATAAATTCCATGTGCATGTAGATGCATCATCTATAGCACTTGGAGCTATTCTGGCGTAGCCATGAACATGGGAATATGACCATACTATAGCATTTGCTAGCAAAAAACTGTCTGAGTTAGAGCATAATTACAATACTAAAGAAAGAGAAGGCCTAGCTATGGTCTATGCACTTTAGAAGTTCAAACATTACTTATTGGGAAAATATTTCAAGATGTTTACATATCATTCAACTATCAAATACCTAGTCAATAAGCCAGTGTTGGGGGGGAGAATTTGTAGATGGTTATTGTTGTTTGAATAATTTGACTTTGAAGTAATAGTCAAACCAGGGAAGTTGAATGCAGGACCTGATCATCTATCAAGGATAACTAATGGAGAGGAACCTACAAACTTAGAGGACAACTTCCCTAACGCACAATTATTTTCGGTACAAGTAGCTGATGAATATTTTGTTGACATCATTCAATACTTGAGTACAAGGAACACACCACAAGAATTCAACACTGTGAAGAAGAAAAATTTGGTAGTCTGAGTTGTAGACTATCAATTGATTACAGGACACTTATACAAGATGGGTGCAAATAGCATCTTGAGAATATGTGTACTAGAACATGAAAGACCTAGGATTTTAGCAGAGGCCCATGAGGGAATAGCAAGAGGAAATTGTTATCGGACTAATTGGTAAGTGTGGACATAAACATATCTCCCTAGTTTCACCATGAAACTAGAACAAAACAAGACAAAATATAAAACTTTCCCTAAGTTTTAATTATCAAACATACTATCTAACAAGAGATAAATGACATACCTTTTAAATGTTGTTTGTCCTCGCTAGTGTCATCCTCGCTCCATTTCAAGGCTTATGGGATGATGAACCTGTAAAAAGACACCAACAAAGTGAAAACAACAACGTATACTCAACAAAACCTATGTATGTGATAAAGGAGTCATACAATAAAATAAGACCAATTTTATGGGAAAAAAATATATCACTGTATTAAATATATGAAAAGGAGAATACAACCAAAGCCTTGATGTCGTAAGTTCCATTCCAACAGTTCCTTGCTTCCCACACACTTCTTCTCCATATATTATGAGATCAACAATCTATCTTGACAAAACAAAGCTCAAGGCCAACATACAAGCTCCAAAAACTCCAAGCTACAAAACTCAAGACCTTTCCAACTCCAAAATCTAGCCAACTCAATCCAACTTTCCCATGAGAACTCCTCTTCTTTTATATACTGAAAAGGATAGGGTGAGGAGGTTAGGATGATCCCAAGAGATCAGGGATGCAACTCAGATCCAAACTGATCGGAGGCCACCTCACCCTTGAAGCTTCTCTTCTAGAAACGTCGAGAAGATGCTATGTTTCCTTCGTACGAAAATCATCGCACCCTTAACACTAAGAAAAATGTGACGACGTTGTAGTCCACAGTGGTGAAACCTATGAAGATTCTAGATTGTCACACCCTTAACACTAAGCAAGGTGTGACGATCCCTTTTTCTAAGGTTTTTTACAAAGGAAAAGTATAATTCCATCTCTCTAGGAAAATGTGTCTTCATTCTTCTTCATGGATTCAGACCATTGATCCTTCTCAAGAAAAATGATAGGTTTACATAATTAATATTCATAGGGGTGAAAAAAATAATGTGTAACAGAGAGCCCCTCAAAGTATGAAGTTAGAACAGAGTGATAGATGAAATAATTTTTCGAGTGTGTGTAGGGATCAAGGAACACATCTGTCAGAAACCTGTCAAAAAAAAAGTAAATACAATACAATAATATATCATCACTGAGGTAGGCATTCCCATACTCAGAATACAAATGAATCAAAGAATAAATTTGAACATGAAAAGATCCATGTCAAGTAATACAGGTCATGGCCACCAAACATACACTATGGATCCATGCCATTATGACTCAAATTTGAACATAGCCACCAAGAATACACTGTGGATCTATGTAAAGAATCAAATTTGAACATAACCATGAGACATACAATGTGGATCTATGAAACAATATAATATGAATATACTCCAATGCAACCTGAATTGTCAGAAAAGATCCAGGGTCTTCATCTTCATCACTCTTATAGTACTAATCTAACCATGCGAACACATGTGCTGAAGTCGAATATGGTAGAAACCACTTGATTAGCGATCATTAGTGTATACCATTAACAAGCGTGAGGGAAATCACCATTAATGTCAATGACTCCCAAGTTACACTAGTACAATCCAATGAGTGTGAATTTGTGAGCTCAATTCGAACACTCGGCGGAATCTCCCGATCAGGGGTCAATAATGAAAACCCATTGTCAAAAGCGAGGAAACCTTCCATTGAGGCATGCAAGTTCCAAGGTACCAATTAGTTTCTAAGTCTGATTCCTGGATAATGAGTTGAATTCGACAAGAAAAGACTCGTCACACGAGGGCTTTAATGTATCCCCCATCAATGACATGAAATGGGTAAAAATATTTGAAGTAGATAAGAGTAACAAGTGATTAAGGATTGACTCAGGGATGTTCGATGCAATAGAAGGCTTAAAGATTGTAGAAATGGCCGACACAATAGAAGGATTTCTGGGTTGAACTTCTCTTTGAACATATTGATGACACAACAACTGTCTTGGAAACACTGACTCAACAATAGGGATCACAGACCAAGGTGTAATCTTATAAAGGAGTATGATCAAGAGACAAGTGGATTTTCCAACCTAGACACAAAGCGAGTGAAAGGGTGTCATGTTCAAAAGCAACTCTTCCATAGAATAAGGGTTTAGATACATTTCTTTCCCAATTTCCCCCCACCATTTCTGGCGAGTACCTCTTTATTTTTACACAAGCTTGAGGAGGATAACATATGCTTGAACTGTAATATCATCCTTCATATGAGTCCCTCAAAGTATGTTTAACGAACCTTAGGAAGGAGTGGTTTAGTCCCATATGGGCCTTCTGATGTTTTTTTTACGAGTCCAAAGAAATAAAACTCAGGGGTTTTTCATGTTTAGAGAGTTTGAAAAACACTTAGAGGAAACTCCAAAATGTCCTTTTTATAAAGTAGTTTGATGAGACCGAAAACGAGATAAACTACTGCTCAACAGACGTGCTTTCTAATACTTTAACGAGCGTGAAAAGAACAAGATCGCTCGAAAATATTTTCATGTTTAGAGAGTCTGAAAAGAGCTTAAAGGGAACTCCAGGAGGTTCCTTTTTCATATAACCTTTACGAGTCCAAAAAAGTGATAAAATTTTACTTGGTTACATTATCAGGTATTTACGAGCATGAGAAAGAACAAAGACTAAGCTCATGATTTTTTTCATTTTTACACAAGCTTAAAACAAAACAAAACTATGTTTGGGATATATTTTATTTTTACACAAGCTTAAAACTAAACAAAACTTTGCTTGGACATGGTTTCATTTTTACACAAGATTGAACCAGAGGAAACTATGCTTGAGGTAGGTGGTTTCATTTTTACACAAGCTTGAACAGGAGAAAACTATGCTTACAACTTCCCAATGCATGGTTCATGGATTCGCATGGTTGGTACTTGGACCCTAGCTTAAGAAGCTAGCGGCTCAACACACATTTGAATTCCATAGGTTGGAAGCATTCCCCCCCAAGCTTTGTCTCACCCAAAAACAAAGGTGGATGAAATGAAGCTTCAAATACTAGAATTGACTCAAACAGAGAGGGGGGGGAATCTATTTCATTTTTTAACGAGCTTGAAATAGGAACATGAACTATGCTCGAGAATCCAGGTTCAATCCCTAGACCTCTGTTTCATTTTTTAATGAGCTTGGCAAAAAAAAAGAACTATGCTCGTAAGATTTATTTCATTTTTTAATGAGGTTTCTACAGAGATGAAAAACAATCCTCACAGCTGGTTTCATTTTTTAACGAGCTTGAAATCAGAAAACCATGCTCAAAGTTGGTTTCATTTTTTAACGAGATTGAAATCAGAAAACCTATGCTAAAAGCTCTCTTCTTGATCATGGCTTCCAAGAGGACAATGCTCTGGAAGGACACCATGTCAAGGGACAAAACTCGGTCATGGCTTCCAAGATATCTTCACTTGATGGAAGAAACACACTCTAGAAGGAACACATGTCGATGGCCACGACGGGGGTAAAGAGGGTAGGCTCCAATAGCCCTACCGAAGAGATAGCCATTTCAACTTCTGGACCTAAGTCAGAAGAGATTGAGCTTACAAGGAGAGCTCATCTGCATCAATAGCTGAACGCATGGGATACAACACCACATAATTGACCTGTGGTGGGGGAGGTACTGTTTGCATATAAGAACCGTTCAGGGAGGTCATTGGGTTGATAATAAAATCAAGGCCAACAAAGGAGAGTTGATAAATAGTCACAACTCTTCCATCACAAGGGAAAGATATCACATGAAAAATAGTGGACACAATAGTTTTCATGGCATATACATAATCTCTCCCGAGGAGTAAATCAAAATACAAGGGATAATGGACTACCATGACATCAATGACGACAGTTTTCCCTCCCAAAGTTACGAGGAACTAAGGAAGGACTACTAAAGGGTGATTGGTTATTCTGTTAAAAGATAACAGATTTTTCATAATTGGGACAAGTTGAGGACAACCCAAAGCTTGCCAAACAATATAGGACAAAATACTAACAAACGCACCTTCGTCTATCAACATCTGAGGAACGTCCTGACCACAAACCTGAACTGTAATATTGAAAGGAATGTGAGAGGGAAGGCGAGGTCCAGTCAGTGCACTCCAATAAAAAAGGATGACTTCATGACTTGGAGGAGGTTCCATCGGATAAGGAGGACTTCACCCCAGAATGGTAGTGTCTATATCAATGAGAAAAATGTGAGTGATATCGGGTTTACTATCTAGCGGGAGAGTAGGATCGACCGATGACGAGATCAGATTGACCACTTGGGTGTCATTCTCCAAGGGGACAATGGGGTCAATGTCTGGAAACGAATTGACCGCTTGGGTTTCTCTTTCTAACATGAGAGTGGGATTGACCGAGGATGGGATCAGATCGACCACTTTGTCAACTAGTTCAACAAAGGACATGACTAGATTGACTACATGATCAACCAGACTAACCGATGAAGGGATCAGATTGATCATGCCATCAATGATAGGTGGGTCGAGAGTAAGCTTGCAATAAGCAACTGTCAGTTGAGGTTGGGAAACAGTCATGTCTTCTAGTAATTTTGAGGCTTCGTCCAAATGAGGGAAAAGGTGAGTTTGATGAATCCCTCTGCATAACATACATGGGAACTTGACTCTACTTTTACTCTTCCCAACGATATCTTGACTAGTTGACGGAAGGGCATCAACATGTTGTTTAGAGGCTGATGACATGGGTTGGCAAGGGCATGTAGAACATGCTTCTATAACCTTGATAGACTAGGGAAATCCTTAATAATATGGATACCCTTACAAAGCCTACAAGGGTACTTGGGCTTACGGGTTGTATGGGTGATCTTGGCATCATCAACACTCCCAGGACGATTATCAGTAACTGGTTGTTTTCCAACATGTCCAACAGTGGGTGGAGGTTTATACCCTTGATTATTTTTCTTCTTATTAATCTTCCTTTTCTTCTTCTTATTATCCACCACGTTACTAGCTTCAGAGATTTCAGTTGGTGAAGAACATGAAACGAAAGAAGTCCTCGCAAGTGAAGAAGGCGAAAGAGATCTTACTAATGAAGAAGGAGAAGGATCAACATGAGGTTGATATTCTTGGGGGAAAGTGCTTACAACCGAAGCACTTGCTGGATTCAGGATTACCAGAGTGGAAAACAACCATACCAACAATCCAATTGTGAGACCTGGAAGGCTCAAAGTAGCAATGTAAGGAGGACCAATGTTTTCATAAGCAGGAAAAACAAAAGGTTCCCCCGGAGCAGGGGTTTCTTCATTGGTCATTCCGGGAACTGATGCCATTAAACACAGATCCAACCTAGAGTCCTCTAGGGAAAATAAACAACACACACTAAAAATATAGGAAGAAAGCAAGAAAACAAAACCTTCCTACAATGAACGCACTAGTTGGTGATGAAATCCAACATCGCGAGAACAATGTAAGAAGGGGATGAGATAGAGCAGGTGGAAAAGTTACGTTGATGACTTGTTGAATGGACTTACACCCTGGTGCAATCTTCCACACATAAACATAGGTATACCCTCCAAGTATCTTGAGTGAGTTTGTCCAACATTGATTACAGGTATCGTGAAGAATTTCCCCTCCACAGTCACCTCGTGAAAATACCCTAAAGAGATAGGTCACTAAGGTTAAAAATTACGACAATGATTCCTGGCGAAGTAGTCGATAGTCTGATCCACACGGAAGGGAAGGGTATCTAAGCCCGAAATCAACTTGAGAAGGTCCCAACAAGATTTTCTTCTCAAGTGACCCCCAATAATACACGTAATCTCTACACTAAGACTAACAAAGCAGGGTGAGTAACTCTACTGGCCCTAATGCGACCTCGTGATTGACCCTTGTGTTAGAAGGGCTTCCCAGAAAAAAATGTAATAAGTGGATTTAACTCTCCCTATCACAAGATACTATTGTTCATTTACAGCTTTGTAAAGTTATATTTCACACCTATTCCAAAGCCCTACACCCTAAGCTAATGTAGGTTTGCTACTAGAAAATATAAAAATGTCTAATCAATTTTTATAAGCGGTTTATTTTAAGGATATTTTTTATTGAAGAGGAAAATGGCGTGGACGAGATGATGTTTTTGACTGACTCTAAACAATGCAAAGAAATGAGAATGCAAATATTTCACTTCGATGAAAGCTATATTACAAGAAGGAGAAAACGTTTATCATTCCCAGATGCACAATGCCCCAAAATTTTATTAAACTTATCGATATCAAGATCTTCAAGAAATGAGCCAAAGAGGTTGTACACCAATACACGATTCTTGCCCCCCCCCAAAAAAAAAGACAAAAACCATGCAATTTCGCTACTTCAAATGCAAGGATGCCCCCAATCTAATGCAAAGCAAGATTTTTTTTGTTTTTGTTTTCAAAGATAACTAAAAGAAATAAAAAATCTCTATAAAACAAAGAAACCCAAACAAATTTTCTCTTTTAACACAAACTATTCATAAAACGAAGTGTTCTCTCCCTAAACAATTCTAAAGAAACACAATGCTTTGTAACTGAAAGACACTCAAAGCAAGAGATCAAATCTTTCAAAAGCACACAAGCTAAAACAAAGAAAAGAAGGCTAAAAGCAGATTCAAAGCTATCGAGTAGACTGTAATCAAACCCAACAAATCACCCCAAACACTTATCACAAATCTCGGTAGGTAAAACCATAAAAAACTAAAAATTTTCACAAAATCATCGCGGGCTACCAGCGAGCACAGTGCGACGATCCCAGATTGTCACAGGCCAGAGAACATTACAGTGCGACGACGTCGCACTGTGTCTAAAGGCAGGATGCGTCGATCCTATATCGTCACACTGTCTCTCAAATTAGGGTGCGATGATCAAAGGAAAAAGGGAAAAAATAAAAATCAAGAAGGTTTTCCAGTGAATTTAAACAGTCAATGAGTTCATCTGGATCTCCTAGTGACTCATAAAACAGAACCCAGTCAATCAAAGAAAGAAAGCAAGACAAACTAGGAAAACAATTTGTTCCCGAGTATGGTCTCCAATTTTGTTACCGAACTAATCGTTAAGTGCAGACAGAAACAAATCTCCCTAGTTTCACCCAGAAACTAGAACAAAACAAGACAAAATATAAAACTTTCCCTAAGTTTTAATTATCAAACATACTAACTAACAAGAGATAAATGGCATACCTTTTAAATGTCATTTGTCCTCGCTAGTGTCATCCTCGCTCCATTTCAAGGCTTATGGGATGTTGAACCTATAAAAAGACACAATCCAATGAAGTGAAAGCAACAACGTATACTCAACAAAACCTATGCATGTGATCAAGGAGTCATACAATAAAATAAGACCAATTTTATGGGAAATAAATATATCACTGTATTAAATATATGAAAAGGAGAATACAACCAAAGCCTTGATGTCGTAAGGTCCCTTTCAACAGTTCCTTTCTTCCCACACACTTCTACTCCATCGATTCTGAGATCAACAATCTATCTTGACAAAGCAAAGCTCAAAGCCAACATACAAGCTCCAAAGACTCCAAGCTACAAAACTCAAGAACTTTCCAACTCCAAAATCTAGCCAACTCAATCCAACTTTCCCCATGAGAAATTCTCTCCTTTTATAGATAGAAAAGAATAGGTTCAGGAGGTTAGGATGCTCCAAAGAGATCATGGATGCGAGTCAGATCCAAACTGATCGGAGGCCACCTCACCCTCAAAGCTTCACTTCTAGAAACATTGAGAAGATGCTCTTTTTCCTTCGTACGAAAATCGTCGCACCCTTAACACTGAGAAAACTATGAAAATGTCGTAGGCCATTGTGGTGCAACCTACGGAGATCGTAGATCTTCGCACACTTAACAATAAGAAAGGTGCGACAATCCCTTTTTTTGAGGTTTTTGACAAAGGAAAAGTATAATTCCATCTCTCTAGGAAAATGTATCTTCATTCTTTTTCATGGATTCAAGCCATTGATCCTTCTCAAGACAAAGGATAGGTTTACATCATTAATGGTCATAGGGGCGATGAAAATAATGTGTAACATATATTATGCAGGAAAAGCTGCCACGTAGAAGGTATTGCATGCAGGAATATGGTGGTCGACCGTTCACAGAGATGGAAAGGACTACTTCCAGGGATGTGATGTATGTCAGAGGGTTGGTAAACCTAATAGATGCAATGATATTTCCCTAATACCACAAGTAACCTTGCAAGTATTCAACAAATGGGTAATAAACTTTGTAGGACCAATTAACCCACCAACAAAAAGGTCAGGAGCAAGGTATATCATTACTGCGATAGAGTATCTAATGAGATGGGAAGAAGTAGCACTAGTCAAGGACTACAAAGCAGAGACAACAACACACTTCATGTTTGAGCAAGTGAGCACTAAGTTTGGATGTCCAAGGATTTTGATGAGTGACCAGGGCACTCACTTCATTAACAATACCAATACTATTAAGGCTATGACTGAGGAGTTTGAATTCTATCATCAAAAGAGTACACCATATCACCCTCAAGAAAATGGAACAGTGGAAGCCTTTAATAAGATCTTAGAGAATGCATTGACAAAGATATGCAACGTCAACAAGGATGATTGGGACTTGAAGATACCAGCAGTACTATGGGCATACATGAATACATGCAAAAAGTTGATAGGGAATACACCATTCAGGTTGGTATATGAACATGAAGTAGTAGTGCCATTAGAATTTTTGGTACCTAGTCTGCGTGTAGCCACAATCACCAACATGACATAATGAGGCACAATCAAAGAATGACTAAGTCAGCTGATGGATATGGAAGAAGATAGGATTCTAGCAGGATTTCACCAAGAGGTACATAAATCAAGGACAAATATTGTCATGAAATACATATAAAAAGGAATAGTTTAAAGGGAGGAGACCTAGTCTTGGTGTATGACAGTAAATTTCTTCAGCACCCAGGAAAATTCAGCATGCATCGGTTGGGACCATATGAAGTAAAGACTCTCACAGATGGAGGAGCTATATATTTGAAAGATTTAGGAGGTACGAAACTCATAGGAATGATCAATGGGAGTTGACTGAAACTTTACAGGGACATTCAACCTCTTAACACTTAGAAAGCTACCGCACAGTAAAAAGAGATGTAAAAAAAAAGAAAAAAAAAAGAGGGGATTTAGTGTGACGAAAAGAGAAAATTCCACACGCAGCATAAGACCAATACATTGCACACCAAGGAAAGTTTAGATAGCACAAATATGTCACGCACTCAAAAATCCCAACGCGTCGGAAAAAGGACCAACGGTTAGAAAAAAGAGGAAATTTGAAAAATGACGGTTACGACAAAAAGATGCCAACTCGCGTCGTCTATCAAATTGAATGTCATGTACTCTCGAAGTGCCTTTGCATTAATCACACAAAATGGCAATGTCAAGGAAATTGAATGTCATGTACGCATGAAGTGCCATTTCATTTAAATCACAGCTCGGGTAGCTTCTCCTAGAAGCTTCATGACACTTGCTATATAAGGAAGGCACGTTGGAAACATAAAGGTTATTGTGAAATTATGAAATTACAGAGAGATATAGAACATAGAGAGGAAAGTGATTTAGAAAGAGATACAGGGAGAGCCAGTTCGTCATAAGTCAACATTAACCACTATGGCACCACCCAAGTTTGTTGCATCGAGCCAAGACAATAGGAAAGCTCGAAGCCACCATAGAGCACCACAACAAACACATGAACCTACACAGGCCATAGAATTCATCAACTTGGATGAAATTCCCTCACCCCATGTGGAACTAGCAAGCCCCACACCTGTGGAAGAGGAATCCCAACCAACAACAACAGTTGTCATGGATGTTGACATGCAGGAAACGGGGCAAGGACAATAGACTGAGGACGCAGGTAATATTCCATGACCTGCGAACGCTGAAGGAGCCTAGAGGGTAAATGGGACATCCCCAACACACACAGAAGCCTCCGCACCAAGAGAGTCACACATAGCAGATCCTGCACAACAGGAGGAGGGGCTAGTGGAAGATGTTACCGACCACCCATAAGCTTACAATGAAGACAGAACAATGGAGGCTGGAACCTCAAGCCAACCACCACAATGAAAGGGAAAACAACCCATGACAAGGTCACTGTGAAGACAAGCTGCAACAACCATAGTCCTACTGCACATTTCTAAAGGGGTGCAGGCCACGCCTAATCTTCTAGGATGCGTGGAAAGGATTCACTACTCGGACCATGATTTGGCCGACGTAGAAAAGTTCCCAGAATTTTCAAGGCAGGTCTACCTTGACAACGTAGGTACGAGCCCCTTCAGTGATCCAACTTTACAATCGAAACAATGGGAAACCAGATTGGCCAACACTAGAATACTAAATCTGATAGATATTCCACATTTTGGAAGGGCTCGAGACATAAACAACTGCGTCAAGCAGTTGATGGAAGTCACCCATGGTGGTTACCTATGGTTGGAAGATCCCATCTCCATAGACGTGGAGCTCATTTCTTTCATCACAGGTCTTCCATATCGTGGGGAGAATCCCTCACAGTACCTTGACAACAAAACAAAGGAGAAGGTGTTGATGGAGGAGATGAAAAAGACATATGGCACAGAGAGAGGGTCACGCAGAATCATCATCAAGTGCATCAATGATGCAACAACAAGGCTAGCCACCAAACTCATGGCTTGCAAACTACTCAAGAAGTGTCGTAAGGAGGAATTCCTTTCCGGGGTCATCATGATTGCAACACAGTGTGTCGAGGGCACTATGCTCAGCTGGGCCCCATACTTTCTAAACTTGTTCCATGACGAATACAAAGACGTGCAAGACCTGGGAACAAAATTTCATTACTCCTGGCTACTAGTCTTTATCGCTTTGATAAGATGGAGGGAGCCCTAGTATATGTATTTTTGTGAGAGGACCAATCGTGGCCACGCAATGTGGTACACATCGTTTGGGATCACGTCGAACCCCAAAATTAAAAGTACCAATGCAATAACATTCGTGCAATACTATAACAAGCTCCAAGAGAGTATTTCCAACACTTGGAGAATTACTCCAGAAGTGGTTGCGCAATACCGAGACATTGTGAAATTCAAATAAACCAAGCACACCATATGGATCCAAGCACAAAGGGATCCTGAGAAGGAATGAATGCAACTTAGATACTGCATCAAGGAAGAAGATGTAGATATGGAAATAAGGGATTGGCAAGATGATTGGAGAATTGCAATCCTCACTCAAGAGATTCCTACAGGTACGGGGGCTGACATAGGGAAAGTTCATACACCTATCGGGGATAAAGCGACACCTAAAAATCCAAAGCCAAGTCAAAATTCGGTGCAACAAAAGACAGGGGGTGTGCCAAAGAAAGGTACACAGGCTAGACAAAAGGACAATACCCAAGCACCAAAAAAACCATAAATAGGGGTTGTGACAACACAAGGACCAATCTAGACCAAGAGGCCAATCATACACACTAGGGGTGCGCGCAAAAGGCCAAGGCACATAAGCACCTGCCAGAATATACAATCACTAAGGACAATGCTCACCTGGTGGCCGAAAGAGTCTAGGACCATGCAATTAAGGATTTTGAAGACACCCAACACCAAAGAGGTCACATTCAGGATGAGTTGGATGACATAAGGCAGGTCCTAGAGCATATCAGAGGCACATAGAGGCCAGATAGGGGAACATAGTCATTCCCCGTAGCATCATAAGAAGAATTCAAGGTTGCCCTGAGCGAGCACGACACGATCAAGACCATAGCACAAGAGAGCCCGACCTTCGACATTACACCCAACATGTTGTGCATGGATGATATTGTAGCATAGACACTCTTGAAATATCTTACGCAGATACAGTTGGTAATGGAGTGAATACCAACCAAGTCACTATACAAACTCCAACCCAGTGTCATGCAAGAGGTGTAGTCACACGCACGAACAGAAGCAACAAAGTTGTAGCATACAAAGGACAAAAAATAGGTGTTGGAATTGGTGCTCGAGCAGGTCAAGCTCGAGACCAAAGATGAGAAATATCACATAGATAGGCTTGAACAAAGAGTAGATGCAACCTATGAAAAAATCCCAAATAGCGTGCAAATAGCAGAGCGCACTACAGTGCAGAGGATTGATCATATTTTGCAAACAATTGATCAATACCGGCAGGAGATCAAAAACCTCTGGGAACAAATCATTCCTACAACTCCCTCGAAGGTGAAGGAACAAAGGAGGCAAGAAGCTATAGGACAGATGGAGAAAATGGAACGACAAGTCAACGCATATGTGGACTTGTTTGATAGGGTGACGTAGCTATGGACAGTTTTAGAAGAATATGAACAAGGCTTTAACTGGGACCAGGAAGAGGAAATGATAAGCACAACCATCCATGACCTCAAGCAGAGGTAGAAAACAATGAAGATGATCGAGCACCTTAAAGGAGTACAAGACATGAAGAAGCTGAAAGAAGAGATAATAACTTCACAGACACAGAAGAAGGACCGACATGCTCAAATGGAACCTCTCCAAGAACTAGCCACATAGATCATTGCATAGTTAGAGGAGGCAAAGAAGAACATACCGCAGACACAAGCAGAGTGCACAGAAATGATCTGGGAGGAGATCACAATGCAAATGTTATATGTGCTCACAGGGAAGGCTGCGCAGGCTCAAATACAAGGAAGTGAACTTCTAGATAAGTTCCACACTCTAGCAAGAGCTGTTGAAGAAGCGCACAAAGAATAGGTGGATTTGGATGAGCCACATGTCAGTGTTGGGGGCCTGTCTGGTGCAGACCCATTTTGGGGAAAGGCCATTTTTGGAGAGGAAAGCACGAAGTGGAAAACATACAGCTAGAAGGAAAATAAGCACGTGAAAGGAAAGCATGCAAGGCGTGCATGCAAGGGAGACCTAACTACATGAGGGTTTTGGTTTGTGTAAGATATTGTAATGGCTGATAAGCCAAGAATATGTATAAGTAGTACCTAGGAGGTCTAGCAGGGGGAGAGAGGCCGAGAGAGCTCGAAATTTGTAAGGCTTGTAAGAAATGCAAAAAATTGTACACTAGTGAGCTAGAGAAGAGTCGACCAACTCGATATTGAGGGTTACATCAGAGGCTGAGGATCCTGGTGTGTTCTAGTCAGCCTCATAGGGATCAGGAAGCTTATTGAGATTGAAGGATCCAAGACGGTAAACGCGCACGACACAATATATTGCTGATACATAATAAAATATCCCAAGAGAGAAATATTTGTGGATGTATCCTAGTAGGGGGTGAACCATGGTAAAAATTGTGTTATGTGACTGAATGTTATGGATATTCCATGTTGTTAATGATTAAATGCTAGATAAATGAATGAAGGAACTATTTAGATCTGATATTTCACATGCATGAGTAAGAGTGATTGACTAATTCAAATGTTAGACTAAATAAATGAAGATCACAAGGTACAACCATAGATCCCCACTTATTCCTAGTCTACATGTATCTGAGTATTGCAACCACCCGTAGAACTATCTCAGGTGAGACTACACAGTGCACCCTATGTACTGCGCTACCTTCTGGTTTACCAGGGGGGCCGATAGTTTTAGAGTGATTTTGTTGGAAGATTGTTAAATATGAACCTAGGTCAACTTATGACAGTAAAGTAAGATCAGATTAGATAGAATATTAAAACCAACATCATGACTATGAACACCTACAAAACAAAATTTATGATAATTAAATCCAAAAACATCACCTACGATACTTTTGTATATGACAACAATATCTTGGAGGAAGTGTCCTCATACAAGTATCTTAGAATTGATATTCACCACAAGCTCAATTGGAACTATAGTGTTGAGAAAAGGATAAATGGAGGGTGGAAATCTTAGTATGGGTTTGAAAACAATTGTAAATTAGTGGACCTTTGGCTTTGGGATAAGAAAAAAATCCTCTTTCAGACTCTTGTCACTCTGGTTATCTTATACAGATGTGAATTTTGGGGTTGCAGTATCTCTAGAGAATCCCAGAGAAAGATAAAACAGATCCAAAATAATTTTATAACTTATAATCTCAAAATTAAGGGCAGTACACTCTATCATATCCTCCTCATAGAAGGAAGCCTTTCTCCCATTGAGAGCATTGCTATGATTAGATATCTAACTTACAAGAACATGATAAACAACATGGGTGACAAGAGTCTCCCAAAAATTGCTTCAAACTATAGACAAAACCACTAGCAACTCAAGTGGGGATGGCATAAGATGCCAAATCTTGGCTAAATCATTAGGGAATACAAGAACAAGCCATCATACAAAATACCAATAATATTACAAATATTATCACTTCTAAATTTAAGGAGAATGTGTGGTGTGATAAAGAATGGATAAAAGGAATCTAATATACTACAAGGAGGTGGTGAACCCTAATTTACATGATCAAAAGTACCTCTCAATTTTTAGAAGTGAAAAGAAGAAAATCAACAAACTTTAACGAGCTACATAGTGAAATTGGGAATTGGACATTTCCCAAAACACCATGGGATGAAACAATCTACCATCTTTGTGACACTAAGAGGGTTGAAGATGAAAAACACTTCCTCTTATATTTCCCTTTCAATTATTTCACAAATTAGTTCCCAATTTAAATATTTTCCACAATACAAACCTTCCTAACCTCCTAAGTCATTGAAACTATGGTGATATTGGAACATTTCTCTTAATGTTTTTTTAGCACAAAAGTACAATTTTAAAGAAATCGAATTAATCTCTTACCTTCTTAAGGTCCGACAAACCAATTGGTCTCAGTGGAAATTAATCATCATCATCATTATATTAAATAATTAAAAACATACTTATTATACTATATTTGACTAAAGAATCTATAATAAATTTGGAAGGTTCGGAGGTGAAGGATCTGAAGCGAAGGTTTTGAGGTGAAGGATCTAAAGAGAAGGTTTTGAGGTGAAGTTATAAGGAGAGGTTCTAATGTGCAAGTTTTTAAGGCGAGGTTCTTTTATGAAGTTGATGTTCAGAGGCTAAGTAAAGGTTCTGAAGTAAAGTTGAGGCAAGGTTTGGCTGTATAAATATTTTGTTGTTGATTTTAGATTCATATCAAACTCGAGTTGGGTGTTTTCATATTTCAAATTCATAGTGGTAGTGAATATGTTTTTAGGGAAGGAAAGTATTGAGTTTGTTCACAATATATTCATCGGAGAGCTACAACGTTCAATGTTTCTTTACCTTAGTATTGAGTTTTTTAACAATATAGAAGTTTGAGAGCCTATGTAATTCTTTAGTCTTGTTTAGCGTGTTGGCAAATTCAGTGGATAGAATGCAGTGATGGTTGTTGTCATTAATGGAAACAGTAGAGACAGTAGGATAAGAAGGATAAAACCCC
>SNQJ01S0063992.1:0-13413 GCA_010110895.2 Picea sitchensis | reverse complement strand
TATCTGAGCTACAACCCAGATGAGGCTGCTACCTCTGTTTCTTCAACACCTACTGAATGGAAGCTACAACTCCCAGATGTACAAATACCAACTTGTACAGGAAACTTTTACAGTCTCCCCTTGCTCCTCCCGACCACCCTGAAATCATTCTCTGTCACAAAGAACATGGAAACCAACTCTTTATCTTCTCTGTCAAACAATAAGCATTCAAATCCTCTCTACACAATTCATTCTTGACCAAACTACTTAGATTTTCAATCTCTGTATGTGTCTTCCCTTCTCTATCTTTTCTCTTCCTCAAATTTTACAGAGCCATATATTTCCCATAATCCTCTCTCTACTTTTCTTTTCTTGCAACAATCTCTTTATATATCTTCATGTATCATCAACGTGTACAATTGAACCCTCAGGCTTCAAAGATTCAGTTACAGTAACTGAATAACTTCCTTACAATGATTATTATTGGCCAAGGCATCAAGACGAACAATATCCACATGATAAGTTTAAACATTTAACCAGCACCGTTCGATGAACATACATCTGTTTTAATTCTTCAACACATAATAACCCTTGAGCACTTTGGTAAGCCACTTGTGCTAACCCATATGTCCATTGGCCATGACCACATGTTAATCGAAATGCATTTCACATTTCTCATTTCAGCAATTCGACAATCCTGTGTCGAAGAGTCTTGACACTTCAAGTTACGAAACCTGGAAATAGGGCTTAGATTCATGCTATCTCCTCCCTCTCACATGACCATCAATGATAACCACTTCCTACACCAAAAATATATTTCGACGTTTTGCATTTCGACGTTTCGGCACTTCTGTGATGAAGTGTTTCAATACTCCAAGTCCCGATCCTCGGTATTTCGGCGTTTTGCATTTTTCCGTTTTGGAATTTCACATTTTGGAATTTTGGCATTTCTTGTGATGAAGTGTTTCAACATTCCAAGTCACTGAACCCTGAAATCTTCACTAAAAAGGTTTTTCTACGTTTTCGTATTTCGGCGTTTCGGCATATCGGCATTTCGCATTTCGCGATTTCGACATTTCGATATTCCTGTGGTGAAGTTTCTTGACGCTCCATGTTGCAATCCATGAAACTCCGAAATGGATCTTGGTTGCATTAGCTCCTTCCTCGAGCCTTCATCGATGTGACCATAGGTTATGACTAGGTGCTTATCCATAAAGTGCTTTCGCTATTTCTCATTTCAGAACTTTGGGACTCCTGTGATGAAGAGTCTCGAGTCTTGACTCCTCCAACTCCCGGTATACGAAACTTTGAAATGGAGTCGGATCAACGGTCCATGATCTCCCTCTGATCAATGACTCAGATTAAGTCGTGGTTTCAGTATTTCGGCATTCGGGACTTAGTGATGTTGAAGTTTTTGCTTACCATGCAAAAATCCCGAAATAGAAACTCTCAAAATCTCGAAATAGAAACTACCGGGTTCTTCGCAGTTTTGCATTTTGTTATGTCAAGAGGCATGTTGATCTTCGAATTTGGAACCAACATGTCTGTGCAAACTGATCCACGCCTGTGCAAACTGATCCACGCCTGTGCAAACTGATCGACGCTTGTCCCTTTAGCATTTTTAAAGTTTGACATTAATGACAAAAACAAGTTTTGTGCAAACTGTGCAAACTGCAATTCCTTCCAACAAAGTGCAGTATAGAAGGGAAGAAGATAACTCCATATACACCTCAAAAAAATGGAGTTGCAGAAAGGATGAACAAGACACTGATGGAAAAATAAAGGTGCATGCTCCGTGGTGTCGGGTTAGGGGAAGAATTATGGGTAGAGGTAGTGGGTACTGCATGTTACATGGTCAATAGATCACCGATATAAATGTTGGATGAAAATAATACATAAGAGGTATGGACTGGTAAGAAACCTTCTCTCACACATCTCAAGGTATTTGGTTGTGAGGCCTATATTCATGTTCCAAAGGAAAACATGAATAAGCTAGATAAGAAGGATGAAAAGTGTATCTTTATTGGGTATAAATGTGGTCTCAAAGGTTATAATATTTGGAACCCATAAAATAAGAAGGTTTTGTATATCCGAGATGTGGTATTTAGAGAAATGAAGGATTTTTTTAAACAAGAAGTCCTGCCAAGTAAGGAAGAACTAGAGAAAATAGAGTTTGATTTAAAGGATGATGAATCGAATTCTATAGAAGATCATGGATCAGAAGAAGAAGATCCTCATACTCTAGTATTGAGGAGATCAGTTCGGGAAAGAAGGCTACCGAAAGGGTATACTCCATTTGATTTCCATTCAAATTTTTCTTTGTATATTACTGATGATGATCCTAGAACTATCAGGAAAGCAGGGGATTCAAAAGATGGAAAGCTCTGGAAAAAATCCATGGATGAAGAAATGGTACATTTGGATAAGAATGAGGCTTGGGATCTAGTGGAGTTGCCGACTGGAATAAATCCCATAGGAAACAAATGGGTATTTAAAAAGAAGTTGAATGCAGAAGGAGAAGTGGAGAAATACAAATCTCAGTTAGTAGCAAAGGGATACTCCTAGGTTGAGGGAATTGATTTTGGTGATATTTTTTCTCCTGTTGTCAAGTTAACTTCTATAAGATTTTTGTTATCTATTGCTGCTACATTTGATTTTGAAGTAGAAAATATGGATGTGAAGATAACATTCCTACATGGGGATCTGGAAGAAGAAATCTATATGAAGAAGCCAAAAGGATTTGTTGTGAAGAGAAAGAAGGATCTGGTATGCAAGCTAAAAAAGTCCCTGTATTGTTTAAAACAATCACCAAGGATGTGGTATCAAATTTTTTATATTTATATGTTGGGACTTGGATTCACAAGAAGAAAAGAGGATCATTGTGTGTATTTTAAATCAATTGGTGATCATTTGATTTGTTTGGTATTATATGTGGATGACATGTTACTGATAGGAAACAACAAGGATATTATCCAGGATGTGAAAACTCAATTGTCCTCTAAATTTGGAATGAAGGATCTCGGTGCTTCAAATTTCATTTTGGGCATGGAAAGTAAAAGAGCTCGGAAAAAGAGGAAACTCTCGTTAAATCAAAGAAAATATGTCGAGACAATATTGTAGAGGTTTAATATGAAGTAATGTAAATCGGTCAAGGTCCCTATTTCTGTTGGTGTAAAGTTATCTGTAGATCATTGTCCCAAGACATAGGAAGAGGAGGAGTAGATGGATCATGTTCCATATGTGAGTGCAGTTGGTAGTTTGATGTATGCAATGGTTTGTACTAGACTAGACATTGCACATGCAGTGGGAGTTTTGAGTAGGTATATGTCAAAACCAGGGAAGGAGCATCAGACAATAGTAAAAAGGGTTTTTAGGTATTTGTGTGGCACTACTAGCTATGTATTGTTATTGGCCCTTGACCAAGTTTTGGGGAAACTTTGGTTAGTTTTGGCCTACTTTTGGACTTCGACACATTTGTCGAAGTAGGAGTGCCCAGGTGAAGCTGAGATTGTGGATCTCACCTATTTTTAGGGTTAGGGTTTTGTAACGGGTTTATGGGATGTTGGCCCATGGTTTCACCCCATGTTTAGGCCTTATTGTAAGATTTTGTAAAGTATAAATAAAGAGGAATGTATTGTATAAGTAGTAGTTTGATTTCTGTGTAAAACATAAGTGCTTTGTGCGAAGGAATGTATGTGGTCGAGGACTTGTGCTGGACTATGATTTTGTAGTAGGTGCTAAGTGTTGGGATAAGAGATTTTGGCTCTGTGCATTTGACCTAGTTTTGGAAGGTGAAGAAGGAGGATATAGTGCTTAGTGCACAAATCTCTTGTCTTTTGCGAAGTTAGAATTTGTGGCTTAGTGAACATGAGTGACTAGATGTAATATCTTGGCGAATAATAAAGAGGTGAAGTGGTTTGTGGACGTAGCCCCACCCTGGGGTGAACCACGTATATCTGGTGTGTCATGGTTTTCTTTGTGTAGTGTCATTTCTGTTATGTATTTTCTTAGTGCTTTGATTATGATGTGTAATGAATATATATTTTGATGCTTAAGTACTTTACTTATGTTAAGGGTAAATGAATGATAGATTTAACTCACAGTGCTAAGTTCTAGTTGTTTAAGGTGCATAATCACTTGTTGTTACTACGCTTATATGTATTTGATTATGCTTTGTGATGTTAATGAGATTAATAAACTAATGCATGTTCACTTCCTAAGCGTTAATAGAATATTCTGCTAAGTGCTCTTATCACAGATCTGCGTCACAGCCTGGTTATAAACACCTGTGTTCTATAACCCTCCCTGCTTCTACCTTGGTTGAGACTTCGCCTACTTCGTAGGTGTTGCTGAAAGGGTCGGTAGTCGGGGTTTTTTTGGTGCACTATTAAGAGTTGAACCCTGGGTCTGCCCCTATGCCAAAAAATGGTTCCATTGTCGGGACCTGAAACTATGATTGTTGGGAACTGAAGTAAAGAAAAAGAAAAGACGTGTGCATATATTTGTTGTTGAAGTGCACAATACTCTACTTGACTTGCGAATCTTTATGCCAAGAATGTAAGTTGTTTTGAAGAAAAGAGGTAAGATTCTAGAAAAGATAAGATTTGTGCTTTGGTAAGTGAAAGATAAGTGAATTTTTCTTGAAAGCATGAATTTAAGTATGTTTAATAGATTATGTCCCAGTCTGAAGGCTAGGGCGTAGTTGAAAGAAAGAGTTGATTTGAGTAAATTTAATGGAAATGAAGAAATATATGTTATTCCTATGCATATAAAGAGGTTTTTGACTAATAAGTGGATGCATGAACCTAGAAATATTTTTTGCATATTATAGGTCCAACACTATGATCCTAGGGGAAGTGCACAGTACATAAAAGATTGGGGAACATTTAAGAGAAAAAGACGATTGACTTTGTGTTATAATTGCAGAAGGTTGAGACATATTTCTAAGGAATTCCCTAGGCTAGGCCCTATTTGTCTTTGTCTTAAGGTTGTTGGTCATGAGGTTGAGGATTGTCTAGGGATTATTGCTAAAGTTGAAGGGAGGGACATAAGATAAGAAAATTATGAAAAGAGTCAAGAGACTAAGGGTATGTTAGAAAGTCATAAAGAGAAAAGGTCAGAGGAAGTTCAGACTATGTTATTTCAGTTCGAAGAAACGATGGATGTTCATAAATATGTCAGTTTACCAAAAAGTTTGAAAGAAAAACAACGCATAAGTGCAAGAATAATAGACTTCGAAATAGAATGTATAGTATTGGATGAAGAAACACAAGTGAATATTATGAAAGAAAAAAAATTGGGAAGTTTTGGGAAATCATACTATGGTATCTTCTTTAGGAAGGATAGGCTTGTTTAAGGGCATGATGATAACTTTATATGGAAGAGTAACTACTGTACCTATTATTGTTCATGGAACATTAACTAAAGAAGAATTTGAAGTCATTAGGTTTGTTGAGGACAATGACCCTTTCCAACTATTGTTAGGTAAAACTTGGATTGAAAAGGGTCAGATCAAAAGGAAAGCTAAGTAAGAAGCTACAGAAAATAAAAAGAAAGAATTTATGGATTTCATAGCTAGGAAAATAGACCAACTAAGAGAAGAACAAGAGGATAAGTTGAAGCAATAGAGAAAAGTAACAACACAGGAGGGACATAAAGAAAAAGAATTGGCTATCAAGGTTGAAAGAATGCAAGGAGGCTTGAAGGACCTATTTATCCAAGAGAGAAGTGTGCCCACTCAGGAAGATTTAAGAAAAGGGATATTAACTTTAGAACCTTTGAGGGTACCACAACAACGCGAAGCCACTATGCTGGGGGAAGATAAGAATAAAAATGGAAAGATGATTCCATAAATAGTTAAAGAGAATCAGATAACAGGAAAGACGACAAGAAAGATCAATAAAAAGAAGGGAAAGTTGGAAAATCTAAAAGAAGTTAAGGAAACCAGATGGAAGACTTCGCAGACTAGAACCTCATAGGACGTAGGTTCGCAAGGTTTAAACCTCGTTGGAACAACAGGTCGGCACAGATTTGTACTTTGCCTTGACAAAGTTATATGACCATTGGAGGTACCCTGAGCGTTAGAATGACACTCTAGAACAGTTAGGAAACATATTTATGTGGGTATAGACTACTTTTGGACATTGAAAGCGCGCCATAACGGTTAAATTTACATTAATGGAAGTATTTTCCTGTCTGTTGGAAGATCCGTCATGACCACCCCACTTATTTAACTCATCGATCATGGCATTGAGACCACTTATTAGTACCTGTGATTGAATAAGCTAAGACGAGAACTGTCCAAGTGTCGAACTGAGTTGCCTGTTGTTATCTAAAAGTATACCCCGCCTGTTTGTTTGTCTATCTGTTGTCCGTTAAAAGCTATAATGTCGGGTGAACCCAACGACTTGGAGAAGTCTGTAAAGGAATTTATTAGGAAACACATGGCCAACAGACCTATATTTGAAGGTATTCAAGCATCATTGACTAGGGGACTGCAGGCTTCCCCTTTGACCAGACGTCATTCCACCCACATCAACCCCATAAATGAACAGAGAAGTAAGAACCATGGTGATATAGATAACGCGAAGAAGATCCCATTGATCCTTCTTGAGTATATTCCCCCTCTGATCGACGCTATTAACCACGATAGTATCCCTCGAGATTTTGAGTACTCTCTGTTCACCGAGTACATTCTGAAAATAATTCTCATAGTAGGGAGTCAATTAGGATAGATATCATTGTTGAAGCACAATGACTTCAACCTAGGAGACCGGAAGAACTACGCCACACTAACTCCTCACCATTATTTAACAAAGACAACCAAAAAGAAACCTCGCCTCATCTCGCAACCATGGATTAAGGGGTTGGCGTAGTCAACCATATTAAATGTAATGAAGATCCCGCATTTTGGCCGCCACCAGGAGGTTAACGCTTGCGTTAAAATCCTTCTGTCGTGCTATCACGGTGGATATCTATGGCTTGACAGAAGAATTACTGTGGATCCGATGCTAATCCACTAGATCACAGGGTTGATTTTGAAGGGTCCTGAACCATAATAGTTCTATCCAGAGAAGACCTCAGACCGTTCTTTAGCACAACGCATCAAAGAATCCTATGGAGAGGTAGAAAAGGGGAAGTGAGGTTAAAAGGTAGGATCCATACAGGATGGTGCAGTGCACCTTTCTTGTCAAATATTAGCTGGAAAGATAGTGAGGAAGAACCGCCCCACACAGGTCACCGGGTTTGTGGTGGACCTCGTAGGAAAGCGTGTGGAGGGCCTTTAGATGAACTGGGAAAACTACCTCGTCAACAAGTTAGAAAAGGATTGTCGCGAAGGCCAAGACTTGGTATACGAATTTCACTATAGTTGGTTGATCATCCTGATCACATTTGTGGCTTGGAAGATGCCTGGAGGAGATACTTTCCCAGAGATCAAACCTACGGAACCTCTGGCCAATAGAGAAATTTAATCCTTTTTCACCATAAAATGAAAGTGTTATATCAATGTAGCTGTTGGAACCACCTTTGTTTTTCTAGCCCATCACAAAATTCATTCTTAATGCTCGAAATCGAAAGATGGTTTTCGTATTTTCTCTCTGTGGTTTCAAAATCTCTGAAGCTTTATCACGCAAGCAACGATGATTATTGTACTCTTGAGGCAAGTCCTACCTTTTGTAAAAATGTTTCCTCTTTCGTTCTACCTTGGGATCTCGTAGGTCGGATGCTATAAATCACATAGTTCACACATCCCGAGCTACAAAACGGCGAAATCGTTTTATATTTTCACCCAGGGCAGTAACGAGAGTAAAGTTTTCCCTAAACCATGATTAAACGCCATCGGGTTTTCGCACCTCGGTGTTCACCAAACCCAAAAGTTTATTTTCGTAGCCCCGATAGTCGAGAACACGAAGTCCTTATTTTAGTAACCCGTGTCAAGGTTAAAAGTAAAATCTAAACCATGAAAAATGTTCTGTCGGCAATTCACCACTCGACGTTTTCTTTTTTAAAAGTTATGCTGTCTAAGCCTCGACTCGCGAAATCACGATAAGGGTATGATCATAATTAATTAATCACATAATTCCAGTTTATCTTCCCTTTTAATTAAGTCGTATTATCACGATCTCGCGGTTTTGCAGCTCGACATGCAAACTTCCCGGAAACTTACCTTCGAAGCTCCGAGTCACGATACGGCGCATATAAATAATTACGAAATTAATCAATCTCCTAATCATAATTACATTTTTATTAATCAAAATCAATCATCGCAATTTCGGGGGTTAGAGGTTCAAAAGGTTAAAGCAAAATTCTCGATACAACGAGTGGTGAAAGATTAATTAACGTTGGTAAAATCGGATTCATTAAGCTAAATCAATATATATCCCGTGTTTCGATGCTTGCACGATTTACGAGGTAGCCTTATTCCTTCCATACGCCAACTGGCATTTCAAACCGCCAAAATTTATGACATTAATGAGGAAATAGGGCAAATCGATGAATAAAGATCGGATTTTTATGGCTAAATTTATTTCTAAACATGATTTGACAAACCTGTTCTGAAAGGTACCGAGTTTTTGAATATATATAAGAGCTGTTATGCATTATAAAAAATTCATTTCTACATTACGCAGAGCACATTTTCTCGGTGAGATGACTTCTATATGTATACGTATTTTTATCACAGAAGAGATAAACCAGGATCTCCCGTCATGGCCCCGCGAAAAGAATCCAAAGCCAGTGTTGAGGTTTCGGAACAAGGCTCGGACAACGTTGCTGATAATTCACCTCGAAGTGTTGACTCTATCCCGAACTGGTCTTTCATTTCCGATGTTCTGCAGGCTGAATTGGTGGATTATTCCAATGATTCCAGCGACAATGAAAAAGATGATATAACCACCAAGTATAAGATTGTCATCTAGTCCGCAATGCACAAAGTAGCATCCATGCCATGAATACTTCCATATTATGATATAGTCCGATGGGCATTAGACCATGTAGACATACCAACCAAAACCATCATGAATGAGCAGAAGGTCACCATCGGAACTTTCAGGCCTGAACATCTTCAAGCCATGTATAAGTTTCCCACAACGTCCGACTTTACATATGGTGCCGAATTCTTAGACGAATTCAAACAGAAGGAATGTGTTTAGTTTGATAAAACCATGTCTAGCTTAATAAAAGATTGGGTTTCACGCTCTGCGAAGTTCAGGGCAGACAGTCATGGTATATATACAATAGCTTCTTTAGAACTGCAGTACAAGTATGTAGCTATGATGACATGCAAATTATACTGGAGAGAGGACACCTCACATTTCTTTCTTCCATGGGCGCCCCTAATGTTTCAAGTCGCCGAAGGTTGTTCCTTCGAATGGGAAAAGATACTGTCCGAATAGATGTCAGGATGTTTCATTCCCAGGCAATGGCGATCCGAAGCAGAGTCTCTGCGGCCCAGCGAAATTTACTCGGGAAGGTAGAGGAGATTCGGGACAACTGCTTGCTGGTTAATCAAGTTGTGGAGAATTTAACTGCTAGAGAAAGGGAAGCTGGAGAAACACGGGTCGCCTTCTAGGAGGCTGTGATAGCCACAAACAACAGGGATTTGGGAAGTACTCCCAGGTTCACCATTTCGGAGCAGACCAGAGGAAACATTCTATTAAAAGAATGGGAGCACAGCATCACGGAAGGCAAGCTGCAAGCCAAAAGGGTAACAAATTCCTTAGAAAATGCCTTTAGTTCTATAGATGGAAATCTGCTAGGCATTGATAGCGGAGGTAATGCTGAGGCATTGATTCAAATGAATATGGAAAAAATCTCGCTTGATTTAAAGGAAAAAGAGGAAAGAGATTCAACCGAGATGTCCCAAGTGAATATGGCGGACATAGTCCAAACAGACAAATGTATGATTAAACCAAGCGCACAATTGTGCACTATCGACATCATAAATAGACAGATGGAAGACAGGTTGTCGCAATTAGTGTGAGATTGTTACTCTTTTGAGGCCAACTGTCAAGAAGAACCGTCAAGGCTGATATCTCGACTGGTTGAAATATGTGTCACCTATACCGAACACGCACGAGGAAAAACTTCTAGCACCAAGTGAAGACAGAGAAGAAGAAATGTAGCGATTTCTCTCCTCCCTATCATAACTGAAATTTTTGTAACGATTGAGATTCCGTCTTATTGTAAAACTGTATAAATATACCATAGAAAGAAAGAAAAAAGGGGCTGGACCTTTTTGTGTTGATTGTAACAGAGTTTTTACATCTTGAGAGTTAATACAAAGCAAATTTGAAGATTCTCAATTCTGTCACGATTGTGTTATGAGTTTGTTTTCTTGTATCTCATATTTCATTTCATTTCATATTCATAACTGATGAATGCTTCATTATAATTTAGTAAGACCACTACTATAACAAATGAATTTTGGTTTTCTATAATTGTTTACTGTTTTTCCTCTGTACCAGCTATCAACAGGTGTAAGACCAGTCAACACTTTCAGAATTCTATATATATTTTATGCTTCATCGGGTTATTTCCTTACAGTTTTCCTCTTCTGTTTATACGTGAGATTCTCCCTTGATAGGAGCCTTATTTGATAGACAGCTAAATGTTTTTCTCCCACCTCATACATTTTATTAAGATATAACTCAGTTACGGGAAAGAGCCTTTGATTTGCACCTCGTTTTATTTCTGAAACCGTAAATTCTCTTTTATACGACCGAATTGAGACAACACTTAATTTCCCTCTGAAGTTTTTCTTACTTCACTGTTCCTCCATGACTATCCATGTACCAACACAACCCAATATCGAACCTGGATTATTAAATCAAACGCACATTACCTTAAACCTTTTCGATACTATTCTTAAAACATCTACTACCCGGGTTGAACTCGAACGTTCATGGGCAGCGATTGAACATGATATAACCATCTAGGAACAGTTGGAAGCTAGACAACACCAACGTAGAAATATTCCCTAGTTTCCTTTGCCAAAGGTTGACGTTTCTCTATTCTCCACCCTTTCGGATGCCTAGACACTATACTTCTAAGCCTTAAGTACATACTCTGGAACAACATCTTTTTGGCGACCCTGCCGGGGAGAGAGGTTACGAAACTTTTTTCCCTGGGGAAACGACATTTGTTTTTCGTTGAAAGTGTTACCCTTTGATAGTGAACAAATAGTACACACCTTTTTAAGGCTTTTCAATCTTTCACTTGGCAACTCCACAGGTAATAAACTGGCATTCGGTTAAAGGAATACTAGACAAAACCCAGATGGTAAGCATATTACGCCCGTTACCGATCCCGAGAAGATTCTAAAGGCGAGAGGCGCTCTTAAGCCAACTGCTGCAGTCTACAAACTTAAAACCCCACAACTGAAGACTAAGAGTCCTTCTGAACCCTCAACTTCACCCAGTCCTCTCTTTGATACTAAAGATTTAATGTCAAATTTCTCCGAAGTTAGGAGTGAGATTCATCCAACAGTCCCCTTAGTACACAAAGGAAAGGGCGCTCTTGAAAGTTCGTCGGCAGTGGATGTACCATCTTTCCTTCAGGTAAATTTCCCGACCTCGCCTAATTCTGAAGAGTGTGTTACACATTCAGTTCCCACACCCGTCGGTTCTCCCGATTTTGTCTCTTGCAAATCTGAGG
This sequence comes from Picea sitchensis, assembly GCA_010110895.2. Lineage (NCBI taxonomy): Eukaryota > Viridiplantae > Streptophyta > Pinopsida > Pinales > Pinaceae > Picea > Picea sitchensis. The sequence goes on along the minus strand of SNQJ01S0063992.1, from coordinate 1,779 downwards.
AACTAAGTCCTCACATTCCTTATCTTTCGTCGCCGGATTTTCCTCCTCACGAAGAGAATAAAGATTCACTTTTCATTTTCCAAAACCCCGTTTACGACTTTCCACAAATAACGATGGCAGCTGCCGGAGGAGGAGGTGGAGGGTTTATTGGAGGAGCTCCTCTAGGAGGAGCTAGAGGCCAAGGGACTGCCCCCCCTCCTAGAGTGTTTGTGAAAGTTGTAGCCAGATATGCCCCCTTGGTATTTCCCATTCCTCTACACGACCTTCCCGAAAATTACATAAAAAATTTGCCAAAATTCACTGGGGAAGGGGATTTGACCGCGATCGAACACATTAATTTCTTTGATCAATTTGTAGACATCCTAGGTATTGAACATGAGGACATGTATTCGAGACTTCTTGTCCAAACCTTCGAAGGCTAGATCCGAACTTGTTTTCGGAGTCTACCTGTAGCATCTATATTGTCTTACGATGCCTTAGAAGATGCTTTCCTCAGACAGTGGGGCGAGAGAAAGGACTACTTATATTATTTAACCGAATTTGGATCTTTAAGAAAAACGAATTCTGAGACAGTCATGGAATTTATTCAAAGATTTAACAAACTGTATAACAAAATCCCAGCCAAGGTTAAACCGTCCCAACCCTCGGCCAAGGTAACCTTCGCGGGGGCTTTCGAACCGGATTTTGCACTCCTTTTGCTTGAAATAAGGGGAGGCACCCTAAACCGAATGTAGGATGATGATGTAGAAATCGAGTCTAATATGATGGCTTCGGGTAAGCTTAAAGCTAAAGTAGAAATGGGAAACCGAGAAACTAAATGCCTTAGAGAACAAGTAGGTCCGTCAGGGTCTAATAGATCCATAGATGACAGGGTAGAAGATATGGCCAGAGTAATTAAAGAACTGTCTAATAAAATATCCAGAATGGAGCTCGAACAGGCTAAAGATGATCCTTTCCCCAAAAAGGATTTCAAGAGAAACCCCAACCCCCCGAACCAACAAAGACAAATAAAAAACGAATATCAAAAGATACAAGCTCCCCTAAAGAATGAAAATTTTATAGGAGCGAACGATTTTCAAGACTTCAAAGATTCGGATAATGATGTCACGAACTTCGGTTATGACTGCACACAACCATATCTGACTCAAGAAGATTATGAAAAATATCTAAACACTCAACAACCGTCGAGTAAGGGTGAAGAAAGTGATCGTACTGACCTTTGTGAATCTCAACAAGAAACTGAGATGATAATAGCTGAGATCCAACCCAAGTACAACTTAAGATCTAAGAGTAAGCCCACCTCAACTAATCAACCCAAGAAAATCCTCCAAAGAGGTCAAACTTATGAGCCTACTCTGGAAGAGACCTTATTACCCAACAACAAAGAAAAATTATTAAGCACACAAGGGTCCGAAGTGGAAAAATTCGAGCCCCAAGCACAAGGAACCGAAACGACTAATAAAATTACGCTTTCAACCAGGACCATGAGTAATAAAGCGGTCCAAATGAATAAATTAGAAAGGAAGGATTCAGAAGTATCAACCAAAGAAACAGACAAGGTGAGCGAAACTTTCAGTTTTGAAAATGAGATAAATAAAATTAAGATACCAATCCCTCTGGTAGAACTAGCAAAAAACCCCGTTTATCGGAAGCAGATTACCAAAGTGATGGGTGTCTCAGAACTAGAAATCCAGTCTGACGTTTTAAACCTGGAAGATGACAAACCTAACATCACTTTTGGTCCACATTTTGAAGGGGCCAAAGATACTATTGCTCCCT
>SNQJ01S0063991.1:0-49493 GCA_010110895.2 Picea sitchensis | reverse complement strand
AAGGTGTTCTTCAAGTGCAGAAGGTATGGGCTTTCACTCAATCCAAAGAAGTCTCAGTTTGCATTGAAAGAAGGTAAGATTTTGGGGCACATAGTGATTACTGAAGGAGTAAAGATTGACCCTACAAGAGTAGAAGATATTCAAAATATATCTATTCCTAGATCTAAGAAAGTCATTCAATCATTTCTTGGAAAGATTAACTTCATTAGGAGATTTATTCCTAATTTTGCAGATTTGATTAAGCACATCATAGGTATTCTAAGGAATGATTTAGAAGTTAAATGGATTGATGTAGCAAGGGATTCTTTTGAAGATATTAAGAAAGCTCTTATGTCAGCTCCTACTTTGATCAACCGAGACTATTGTAAATATTTCTACATATTTTCATTTGCATCTAATGACACAATTGCAACAGTGTTACTTCAGAGAAATGATCAAGAGCAGGAACAACTAATAACATTCTTTAGAAACACATTAAGAGATGTTGAGGTAAAGTATGATCCCATTTAAAAACAATCTTATTCTTTGATCAAGTCACTTAAGGATTTTAGAATCTATATTTTTCATGCAAAAGTTATAGCTTATGTACCATCTAGTTCAGTCAGATATGTACTTATACAACCATATATAGATGGGAAAAGAGCTAAGTGGATTTCCAAACTCATTGAGTTTGACATTGATATTAAGCCAACCAAATTAGTAAAGGCTCAAGGTTGGGCAAAACTTCTTGTTGAAGAGAATTGTGAGTTGTTGGGTATTACTTTCATTGACATAAATGTAGAGGATGCACAATCTGAGATCTCAGTTGAAAGGTACAATCATGATCAACCAATTTCAACCCATTTTTATTCTTGTGAATGGTATAATAGTATACTATATTTTTTTGGAGAACCTTCCAGCCCCTCCAGAGATGAATCAAACACAGGTAAGAGAATTAAAACTCAAGGAAATCAAGTTTTGTATCAATGAAAATATGATCTATTGGAAATACCCCTCTGGGATGTTGTTGATGTGCCTTTATAAAGAATAATCAATTCAGGTTATGCATCAATTTCATAGCAGCAATTGCGGTGCCATCACTACTAGAAAACCACATCCCATAATATTTTGAGGGCTGGTTATTATTGGCCATGTTTATTTACTGATGTTTGCTCTTATGTAAAGACATGTGACAAGTGCCAAAGGTTCACTGGAAAGTAGCAGATAAAATATCTCCCATTGAAGCCTATTGTAGTCATTGGACCCTTCCAACAATGGGGTTGGACTTCATTGGAGAGATACATCCACCTTCAAGTGGCCAGCATAGGTGGATTCTGGTAGCAACTAATTACTTTTCAAAATGGACTGAGTCTATTCCTACCTGGAATGCCACTCATTCTATAATCATAAACTTTTTGAATGATCATATTTTTGCTAGACTTGGCTTCCCCAAGAGACTTGTTACTGGTAATGAAGTTGCATTCAAAGCTAATGATTTAGTGAAGTTATGTGATGACATGGGTATTCATCTTGTTCACTCAATTTCCTACTATCCTCAAGGCAATGGCCTTGATGAATCATCAAACAAAATCCTAGTGAGGATTATTAGAAAGTTTCTCGAAGAAAACCAAAGGAGTTGGGATTCTAAGTTAAAATTTGCACTCTGGGCTGATAGAGTGAAAAATAAGAAGTCCATTGGTACTTCTCCATTCAATTTAGTGTATGGCACTGAAGCCATTTTCCCTATCCAACTTGCATTACCTGTTGCAAAATTTTTCCAAGAAGTAGAAGTGGAACCAAATGATTTGGTTAGAAGGATTCTTCATCTTGTTGAACTTCAATAGGTAAGGGAGCAGTTACTTGAGAAGACAGAGTTACATTAGAAGAATATGAAATAAATATTTGACAAGAAGGATAAAGAAGATATTTTCCAAACATGGGATCTTGTTTTGAAGTGGGATGCTTATAGACGGGATAAGGGGAAGCATGGGAAATTTGACACTTTGTGAACTGGTCCTTTCATCATCTCTCAAGTGTTGCAGAACAATACTTTCCTCTTACAGAACCTGGAAGGTAATGAAGTATTTGGTGGCCCAGTCAATGGGCAGTTTCTCAAAACCTATTTCTATTAAGGCTTTTCAATCCTTCTTCATTGTAAATATCATTTCATTAGTTTATTTTTTTAGTTTAGTTTCATAAATAACTCCATGCCCAATGGAAAAACAAGTTCAATTTTTTTATACATTTTGTAGGTGATAGGAAAGGAAACTGGCCTTACAAGTTCTTAGAACCTCACAGGGAGGTTTCCATCCCCAATTAGAGCCAAATGTTATCTCCTAATAAAATTTCATTTTATTTAAGTCTTAGGTGGTTGATTGAGTCTTTATTTTTATGAGTCATTCAATAAATACGACCCTTATTGATTCTATTCATCAAAATTCTAGTCATGAAGATGGTGACTAAGGGGTCATGATGATCTTTGTCCTAAGTCTTTTTTTCAAAATCAAATGTAAGTCCAAGTCATTATGGTTTCAAGAGGAGCATGTGATGTAAAAAGTCAAGTTGTAAGCATGATTGTAAATTTTGTCACCTTTTGAGTTTAAGAAAACATCATAACTCATTCAAGGATAGGTTTGTAGCACATGACATCCTTTTTACATATGTTGCACTAACAACTAGGTCGAAGTTGTCAACGCATTTCATTATTAAACTGTTTAGCACACTGCAAAATAGTCATGATGGCTCTGTCTCATCAAATTCATACAGATACTTGGTGAAGTGACTTTAAGGAAGGCTCTGGAAGATTCTCACACGTCAGCAAGAATTTAACACTCCCTCCAAAAGCTCAACTAATCTTCAAATTCAAATTGTTAAAGGATTTTTGCATGCAAAGATAGTTATATCTCTGAGTGTTTTGCGCCCTGATATTCCTTGTATGTAGAAGTGTTTGTTGCAGGAAGTTAACCATATGATGGCTCCAAAACAAGGTGTTACACCTAGAAGAAGATCATGATCTTTATACAGGTTTGAACCCTCTGATATGAGTTTGATTGAGAAAAACCCTGACCATGTGAACTCTTTCAAGCGTATGGGATGTTGGAGATACTGTCAGAATATTGAAGGTCATGATCTGGAGGTTAGCAGAGATTTTGTGAAGAACTATAGTGAAATAAAGACTAAGATGGGTCCTCTAGAGATCAATTTGAATGTGGATATGGTCGTTGAAGCTACATAGATACCAAGAACAGGGGAAATTTGGTTTAAATCCAGGAAATTGGAAAAAGGAGACTGGTGTCAAGACATGTTAAAGCCAGAGCATCAGGGAGCTAATCTAGTAAAGGGCATACCCATAAATTGGCTTTTGGAAGCCTATGACAATATTCTATTAATAATACAGAGATTTTTTACTTGTGAAGGGAGGTATAGTATATTTTTACAGTATCATTTCAAGTTGATTCTTCACTTCACTAGTAAGAGGGAAATTGACCTACCATATTTCTTGTTTATGAGCTTACAAAGGATGATTTTACTTGCTCAAAGAAAGCTTGATAAACTTCAAAAATCCATCTTCCATCATGCTTTGATTAAGTTGAAAGTAATTGAACAATTGAAGAAAGAGGGAAGGGAGTAGATCACCTTCTTGTTCGTGTCTAAATATCAAGTTGACCTGCCTATTTCTCCTTCAAAATCCAAGAGTCCCAGGAAGAATACTTTAATACCTTTCTCTGCTCCCTCATATGAAGTATCGCGGTCCTCTAAAGACCCCATTCCTCAAGAACCTTTACTTGACCAAGTATATAAAAGGGATAAGAGAAAAGGAAAGGCTAAAGAGGTAGTTATTGAATAAGAACTAGAGCCTCCTATGGAGCTTCCTCATATGGAAATTTAATATAATGCCCAAAATTTCCAAGTTAAAATTGGTACACCAACCCTCAGAAGTTCATCTAGGAGAAAAATTGTACTAGTAGAGGAATCTCAGCAAAGCACTGAGGTTATCAAGCCTAGAACTAGGTTGTCAAAATTCAAAGTTTCTCCTATTGAAAAGGAATCACTTGAGTCCATAGTTCAATTAAATGAATCTCCACCAGAGCTATCTCCAGAGACAGATCAAGGTCCTAAAACTAATCAGGCTCAATTACTCAAGCATGCAAATAGACAACTCAAAGAAGTTCAGGAGAAGAACCAAAAATTACATCAAGAGAATGTTACACTCAATGAACAACTTTCAAGTCAAGCGGATGAACTAGAAGAGGAGTGTAATCAACTCAAGAGGAACATCAGGGAAAAGATGATTCAGACGAAACAATTGATAAATATGTAGAAGAAGAACCTCATCTTGAGAGAATACAATAGGAAGCTAACTGCATAAATATATTTGGCTAAGAACATGCTTAGTAAGAAGAACTTGTCAATCTTCTTGAAAGAGACCACTTCTCCTAGTTCTTCCAAGCAAGATGATTAATATGCAGATGTTGTTTCAAAGTTCCATGATCAAATTTTGCTAACCTATGGTGAAAATGATATACCTCAAATATCCATTGTTCATATTTGTCTTCAAGGTTATTGAACAAAGATTATATATTTTTTCCTTTATTAAGTTGTAAATGCTGGCGTTAAAGGGATATAAGGAAATTAAGTGAAAGGTTTTGATGATTGCAAGTTTGGATCACTTGCAAAGAAGTGCTACACAACATAGTAGACCATCAGTGAAATGCTCAAAAGCTCAGTAATGCAGACATCAAATGGATACCTTGTTTTTTTTTGATGTGAGGGTTTGATAAAGTTCATATGAAGGTGCAGGTTATGGAAGTTTTCTAGACTTATTTCATCTGTTTTATAGTGGAAATTTATATGTGCAACATCATTACAAGCCCTCATACTTGTCTTATAGTTTTTAAGTTTTATGAAGGTGCATGGAAACTACATTGAGGAAAGAAAGTATAAATACATGATTATTGAGATGAATCCTGAGTAATCTCAATAATATCAGTAAATTACAGTGGTATGTTTTTAGATGAGGCAGACTCTCAACCTTCAAAGACAATATTCAAGAAACTTTTGGAGTATTTTGGCAAGATAGACATCTACAGGAGTTTGTAGCTCTAACCATCTACTTTCTATGTATCGCAGCTATAAACTCATCCATCCTCAACGTATAAGAAGCCAAGTCATATTTGGACTCCTTCTCGATCAAAGAATGGGTGAATCAAGTCCCAGGTGTTGTTGATGACTCAAGAAGATCTCTATCATCCTCCAGAAAAAACTATGAAGTAGTCGAAGACTTAGTTTTAGATAGGGATCTAATCCCTTAGAAATAGGATCTCAATCCTAATTTTTTGTAACTAGATTAGATATCTTTTCACATGTAGCTTTTAGATCCATCTTTTGGGGATCTGTAACGAAGTTGTAAAGGCTATTTAACCTATGAAAATTACATTGTAAAGGGTTCGACTTTGGAGATTTGACTAGACTCTTGTATTGAAAGACACTTTGAATACATATTGGAATATAAGTTTCTTTCACTGTATTTATTCACACTTTCATTTTTCTTTCTATTATGTACCTATGAGTGAATACATGTTTATTCAATGATTGATAACTATCATCTTATCTTTGCATTGGTAAACTAGAATCACAAGTATTTTACTTGTTATAGCTGGCCAATCATATATGTTATTGTGTGTATGATTCTACTGGTATAATTAGTATTCTTCATCCATTTTCATCTTTAAAAAACTATTTGAATATTATAGTTGAAGGCCCTATCTGTCTAAGTGTATTCATGTGTATCTAAAGTGACTGAGTTTATATCCAAGTCATTCAACTTGATCCATTTTATATCTTTATTTGAAACATTTGATTAAGTTACCAAGCTCACTTGATATGCAACCTAGAGTGACTCTTGGAGTGATAACAATCAGAATCAGGATCATGGTCATTTAAAAGATCAAAAGTTTCTATTTGGTTGGAAACTGGGATATCAAATATCACACAATCTACAACACTACTACCTATCCCATAAATAAAAGTCATCTGGTTGAAGTTTGGCCACTTCATTACTCCATTGCAAATTATTAGGTCTTGAGAGTTGCAGATCTTGACCAACTCAGTACCAAACAAATTCTCAATTGGGTCTTCAGAGCTTCTTTTGTAGCTATTAGATAAAACAAGGTTCTCATCTAGCCATAAAGGACTACAGTTGGAGTCATTAATTAAAAGAGTATCGTGTTTAGTTGCAGTCCCAACATTAAAGTCTCCTAGCAGGAGGATATTACCTTCATTTTTCAAACTATAAATATCTTGTTCTAAATTATTATAGGGACAATTGTTATCTAGATTTTTTTTCTTATAAAAAGTAGAATTAATAGGTGCAAAATAGAAAATTTCTATATACATCTTCTTAGCATCGGTTTCTGAAATTTCTATCCAAATGTGTTGATTGAGAGGGCCAATCTTATGAAGTTTAATGTGAGGATAAATGATCTTTCTAATATAAAAATCTTTGCCTCATATCCCTCTACGGTGGGATTTTTTGTTCCATGCCGACAACAAGACAAATACTTCTATGTTATGCACCTTAGACTCCTCATGCTCCCAAGTTTCAACTTGACATAATATCAATATTTCTCGGGATCCAACTTATCATAGGACCTTCGCGCCATGGAAAGCCATGAAAGTTTCGAAAATGCATCTCGAGTGTCCCAAATTCCTATTTATTATTATCCCTCTGGTCTCTATCCCTAAAAACAACTTTTCGATTTCTAATTATTGCCCATTTTCCTTCTTTCCTATCTTCTTTTACTTTTTGAACTTTCTTCCTTAATTCAGTTTGGTCTTCGGGAATGAGGTCTTCATTTATAAATATTCATGACCCTTTTAATCTCAGAGATTTACTATGTATGCTATATTTATGGTCATTACAACTTACTTTGACACGGATCAACCTATCTTTGTGATCACTTATTTTTCCTAGCCTATTTGCTTCTATGAGGTAAGTTGTATCAATTTGTGATTTATTATTTAATTCTTATTTTACTATTGCTAGCGTATCCTCCTCTTGTTGTTATTTTATATAAAAAATGATTAGTTTCAAGGATATTTTGTTACGCTCATGGTCCAATTCGATTAGCTTATTCATTTCCTCTTTGATGGGTTTGATATCCAATTTGTTTTCCATATTATTGAGGGTCAAATTGTTGGTTAGTTTTTATTCTAGCTCTTTAATCCTATCTCTCAAGTTGTGATTTTCTTCAACCCCTCCTTCTTGGGTTGATTGTTTATGTTTTTCCATTTCTTGAATCCTATCCTTCATTGTCTGCAATTCACTCATGAACCCTAAGAATCTATCCTCTATTTGAGTTTGAATGGTATCTTTAGTTTTTTTATCAATCATTGCCTCTAGCTCTATTTGGAGTTTTACATCTCTTTCTTCACTCCTTTTTTCTAATGTTTGTAACTCTATTTGGATTTTGGCATCTCTCTCTTCTCTCCTTTTTTCTATTGATTCCATATAGTCGTAAAGGATCTCTAGGGTGATTTTGGGGGGCCTCCCCCTGTTAGGATGAGTTTTTGGAATAGGTCATGGAGTGATCATATTGAAAAGAAGAGAAAAAAATGTAACAATTATTATTTTGGATTGCCTTTATCTCTCAAATCAACTTTTACTTATGAAACTTAAAATAAATAAAAAATAAAATATATTTAAATCTCTTTACGTTAATAGATTATAAACATATTTTAAATTAAAATTGAATCAAAGTAAAAAGTGTCTCACCTCATTTCACATGTCCAATCACTCAACCAGTTGAAGAAGCCAAAAATAATTTCCAAAAACTGAAGAGAAGTTCTAGAGAAACCCAAAAATAATTTCCAAAAACCGTAGAGAAGTTCCAGAGAAACCGAGAGAAACTACAAAGATTATTCTGGGTAAAAAAGGTAAAAACCAAAGAGAAGTATTATTCTCGTTCAAACCCATAGATATATAATGTTAGAAATAAAATATCTCCTTCGAAACAACAGAGAAGTATTATTCCCATTCAAAACCACAGAGATATAATTTGAAAACCGTAGAGAAGTATTATTCTCATTAAAAACCGCAAAGAAATATTATTAACTTGAACATAAGTAGCTTTAGTTTTAAGATGGATAGAGGCATAGTTAAAAAGTATGAAGTTAACTTGAACATTGGGTGGGGGGAAATTTTGTGTCACTCCCAGTGCTTGCAAACATCACATGCAATGTAGTGTTAAAGGTGTCTATCAATAAATATTTATGATTGGGAAAACAAGGTTGGAATGTGAATAATAGGGACTTCCCTATACTCATGATACAAGGAGCCTCAATAGAGAATTCTAATAACTAGAACAAATGCACCACCTTTGTTTCCACTTTTAATGCTTGCACTTGGATATAGAAGTGCAATGGGGTACATATTAGGGACCATCATGCCAAGTAAACATGACATTGCACTGTTTTAAACAAGCATCGATGTCGTGTTTTCCTAATAAAATATATGATATTCTCCCTAATCATATCCCATGGTATGTTGAACTCAATAACTCATGGGATTTTATCCCCTAAAAGGGTTTCCTTATATGATATGGGATAGGAAATAAATTGGCTACAAAACATAGAGGACCAATCCCAAGTTGACTTGGAAAACTCAAAAAACACAAACAAATGTCTCACAATTTCATTCTTTTCACACAAGGGGTATTTAGGCTAAGGCATGCCCAAGTATTTCAATCATTATTGTCTACATAATGAAGGAATAATAATATTAACCTTTTAAAAATGATAGGGCCCGTATATATAGTACAACTCAGGATTCCTTTTCCCTCAAGAGTCATATCGTTTCACTTATTTTAATATTATATATATTTTATTTTCTTTATCTCATTTTACAATAACATGGGTAAAATACCATGGATTACAAACCACGGGCTCATAAAACTCTGATGGTTAAAACTAATTAATAAACATGCAAACATATTTTTTCCATTTTATTATTATTATTTATTTTACCTCTCCATCTTTCAAATACCATCGGTGTATACCATGGTTTATAAAAACCATGAGCTCAAAAATGTTGATTCAGTGGAAGAGGTGTATGGCAACTGACATCTACCTAGATCATTCCTTCTCCCCTTAGGAATCAATGGTCTCCATTACTTCAAGTTCCCTTAGGATATTGGGAAACTTTTGTTGAATTTGAACCTTGGTGAGCCACTTGTCTTGCTGAAGTAGTTGTCCTAGTTTGAAAACCTGATATAGTTGTATGTTTTGTTGGTAGGTGTATTTCAATTGGGTCTCCATGATCCGATCCATTGTATATTTTTTTTTGACGAAAACGGTTATGGATTATATTAAGAAGGTGGACTGGCCAGTAAAACCTTGGCAAGCCACTGGGTCCTTTACATCGAGAGTGATTTCTATCACTTAAAGTTCAAGATCCTAGAAATGTTACACATTACTCAGAATACATATTGTTGATAGCTATTTCAGCGAGCCAGAGCGGCTTCGTGTCATTACATATTCCCGCTGATAGATGTTTTTTTTCCTTTTGGTGATGACCTGCCAATCATTGCTTTGACCCTGGTTCTGAATTTTCGGCTGAGCTTGCACTTCTTCTGCCTCAGCAATATCGGCCCAGCTTGAGGCTTTCTTGGTTGGGCTTGAAGCCCTGGGCAGAGCTGCTTCCACTGGGTCTTCCCCCTTAACAGGTTCTTTGAGGACGGAGATGGATTCCCCTTCAGCTTCTGACGGCGGGATCTTTGCTTCAGCTTGCTTCTCCGGTTGCGCTCCTGTCCACCAAGTGGGCCTTTGGCGTCGTGATGATCTTCTTTTCCCGGATGACTTCTCACAATTCTGGGCTATGTGCCCTGTTTCAAAACAAACCCTACATCTGAAACAGAGGTTCTCGAAATCGATCTTCTGGGTCCAAGAGAATTTCTCTCCGAGGAGGATGATTTCTGTTGGGAAACCCTTGTTGAAGTCCATATCTACACAGATCCAGGAAAAGGTGGAGTTGATTGGGCTAGCTTCAGGGCAATTGCAGAGATATTTCCCTATGCCATTTTCGATAGCTTCAAGAGATTTGTCCCCCCGGAAGTGCAGGGGGAGTGATGGGAGGCACACCCAGACCGGAGCAGTAGAAATAGAGGCCGTGGCTGGATCAAAGTCAGGGGTCCACGACTGCACGGATAGCCCTGCTCTGCCCCAGAACCATGACCCGGAGCTGGAAACCAAGTCTCTTTCATCAGAAGAATCAAAGATAGCTGTGAAAAAACTCTTCACAAGGGGGAAGACTGTAATCTCACCCACAAGAAGCGAGGACCATTCAGAGTCGATCCAGGAGTGAAGAGCAACCAGATTCGGCCAAAAGCCGTTAAACCTGCAAACCAGGGCGAACTTGCTGAGCTGAGAGGAATACTCCAGTACTTCCTTCAGCATCTGGATAGAAACTGTCAGGGCTTCAACAATCGAAATATTCGGAGTCGAAGAACCCCCTCGAAGGGAGGCAATATCCTTGAAAGAGGCCCGTCCCGCACGGCCCAAAGAGGGACCCTGATCTGGGAGAGGGCGGGCGGAGCAACCCCCGTCGGGCTTGGCACAGGCGTTTGAAGAGGCGCGTGCAGGAGCAGGGGGGGCGTCGGCCGCCATGGAGGACGCAACCACGAGAGGGGGTGCAACAGCCGCAGGTGCAACCACCAGGAACGTCACAGCCACCATTGGGGACTGCCGGGAGTGAGCTTGACGCCTTGATCAGGTCGGGAGGAGGCCAGCGGGCCTGTGGAGAGCTATAGGACCAGGCCGAAGCCCTAAAATCGAACCCTCACCTTCTCTGCCGCCGCCGCCCTGTTAACTTCAAAGTATAGTTATGAAACGCTCCTTGGAAACCAAAGGTGGTGAGCTTGGCTCAGAACGGTTAATTAGGAAGCGAGCAACGACCATGTTCGGGTTTGAACCCAAGACCTGACCGTCATTACATGACCGACCTTACCACTACGCCGCACCCACGACCTTCCAATACATTGTATATTACTCAATGTAGTGAGGATTGATTTTGGTAGGGACCTAATGATCAACAACTATTGAGATGTCTAGCAGAGGAAGGTAATATGGTTGGAGTATCTCTAGATTAAATACTAGGTGCAAGCCAAGGAAAGGAGAAATAATCAATTCAAAATCATTTTCACCCACAACCTTTATGATGGTGTAAGGCCCATATCGAAGTGGTATTAGCTTCTTGTGGGAGCCTATAAGGCACTCTTTCTATAAGTGCGACCATACCTTATCAGCAACTTGAAACTTGTGTGGAACTCGATTATGGTTGTGTCGTTTCTTATATTTGAAACTAGCCTTTTGAAGGATGTCATGAACTTGTTGTCGGAGGTGTTGGATCCATTAAAAAAATTTGGTTGCATGATTTTCCTTGGACTAAATGTGGGAGGACTCTATCAGTGAATATGGAGTGGGAAAAGTTACATCAATGGGGGCTAATGGCTAGAACCCCAAGMACACTTGAAAGGGGCGGTGGCTAATAGAGTCGTGAAGAGCTCTGTTATAGCTATGTTGAACATATGGAATCTTYTTTTTCACCAACACGAATGGGCTCCCATGAGGCGAGGAGATCAATGAATGTGTCCCTTTGGACAAGCTCATGAATTTGATGMTTTATTTCATCATTCTCTGAAAGGGAGCATATGTATATTGGACCATTGAGTAAGGAAGAACTTGGTACCAAGTAAATGGAATGCTTGACTTAGTAGTGTAGAGGCACCCCTATAGTTGAAGTAAAAATATCGTTGTACTCCTCTAAAATATTATCGAACTAATTCTTCTATGTAGAAAGGTATCGATCTGAGGCTGTGGTAGTCACATTGACCTTTCATTCACCTTTTTATCAAATCGTGAAAAGGACAAAGTTTAAGGTTTGACAGATTACTTTGCGACACTTTTTTTCCGAGATCAATGAAATGGTAGTAGTCGAAACTACCTATGGTACCTTGTAGAGCTTACCCCCCAGAGTAATAATGACACTATGGAATTTGTAAACTATCATGAATCTTCCACTGGAACAGTTTGTCACAACAAATCCAATAAAATATTGAAATCTTTACTATGAAGGTCAAATTTTCCTTTACATTTCAGATTCTTTAATTACTCATTTTTCTACTTAAAATGTATGAAATGCGAAAAATAGTGAATATAAATCAATTCTCACACACAATCCATAATTAAACACAATATATGACATGGGAAACCCAATACGGGAGAAAACCCAGCCATAAGGTGAGGTCGCTATGCTCTCTTTTCTTCAAATGCAATTACAATGAAAGAGGCACTCTCTATGGAGTTGCCTTTAACATTGTGGCCTGAATGGCTACTACAAAATCTCCCCTTCTCTATTATGCTCACATAATACCACTCTCAAATGTTTTTCTCATCTATGGAACAATATACACTACAAAATAATGGAACCCATTCTCCTCTTAGCAGCCCAGTAATTAACATAGCCTGATAGCCTTCTAGGGTTAGGGTATTGAATTTCTCAACCCTCAATTAGTGATTGGGTTTAGACCTTCTATAATTTTATAGAAAATATAGTATGTGGATATACCCACACATTTAAGTAATGGGAGATGACGTGGCATCCACTCGCATCATGGTGATCAATAAGGTGGGTCAACTTGTGGGAGCCATAACTTTCACATACGAACTTCGTTTGAGGTGATTATTGCACCCTTGGAAAGGTCTCAATGTGTAGAATATATCTGATAGCTCAATAGTAAGGTTTGGACCATAAACCATGTCATATTATGCCTCAAAATGGATCTGGAAGATTTCAGGCAGTTTTTTGGACCCACATTTCCAAATTGGGACCAACTACTAAAATGGCTCTGCAAGTTGATTCCTCCATTTTTTTTTACCCATATAGCATCAATGTAGATAAAAAATATATAACAATCCAATACAAATCATACATCCCCATTTAGGGAGTATTTTGGTCCCCAAAATATTTACTTAATGAGGTGAGGAAAGTTTTCCTCAACCTTCTCCCTGGAGTACCACTTTGTTTTTCCTGGAAATTGTCCTTTCAACCCAATCTACCAAAGGCCATGTTGCTCATGTCTTGTAGTTCTAGACTACTTATGTAAAAAAAATTCCTTTTCCAACTCTGCCTGATAATTTAGTGCTAAGTCCTCTATGGAAGGTAGGACCTGCTCCTCCTCCTGATCCAACATGGAAGGATCATAGAGTTTGAGGTTCTCCACATTTACTACTCATTAAATGCGCATGTATGGGGGTAGACATAGTATATATGTGTTATCTCCCACCTTATCCAATGTCTTGAAAGGGCCATACCACAGAGCTTGATCTCCTTACTAGGATCCTGTAGACTTTCATTTTTTAGCTACAACCAAAATATGTCTCCCACTTTGAATGATTTTTTTGTTCTATGTTGATGATTTCATACCTTGTACATTTCCTACGACCTCTTTAGCATCTCTTGTACTTGAAAATGGATCTGCCTAATATTTTAGACAAACTTCTATGATTTTAATACTTCTCTCATGGTGTCTTCCCTTGCTCCTCCTTGTTTTCCATAAACAACATCCAAGGGTGAAGCTGGAAAATACCCCAAAAATGTTTCAAAATGGGACTTACCAGTATAAGTGTGGACCAATTTGTTATAAGAATGTTGTATGTACGTCATAATTTCATCCTAGGTCTTTGGATGATTTTGATTGTAACCCCTCAGAAGTTGCAACAAAGTCCTATTGAATACTTCAGTATTCCCATCTATTTGTGGATGGAATGTTATATATATCTTCAACTCAGTGTCCATATTCTCCCACATTGTAGTCCAAAATGTACTAAGAAATATGGTATCCCTATATGAAATGATGCTCCTTGGTATCCCAAAGTGCACCCAGACATGTTCAAAGAACATGTTTGCTACTTCTTGTCCTTTGATGGTCCTTTTACAAGGTATGATAATGAACATCTTGTTGAACATGTCAACTACCAAAAATAGATAGTTATCTCCCTTCCTAGTTGTTGGTAAACCTCCCACAAAATCCATGGAATTTTTTTCCCAAGGTCGAGTGGGTACAGGTAAGGGATGGTATAGATCTTGCTTCTTGTTATTAGGCTTATTGGTACAACAAAGATACATCCTCTAATATATTGTGATACATCTTCTTGCATTTTGGGCCAATACACATACCTCTATAAGTTGTCAATTGTATTCCCAACAACAAAATGTCCTATAACCTTGGAGGTGTGCACCTCTTTGATAAGTTGCAGTCATTCACCTTTAGGGACATAGAGATTTTTGATCTTGTAGAGTAACCCATTTTGGAAATGATAGTTAAATTTTCCGTCACCTTCTTCCATATGAATTTGGCCATGTAGCTACTGAAACACCTCCTTGAATTCCTCATATTTTGTGTATGCCTCTATGTATGAATCATGGGTAAAAGGATCCATGTTCATCAGAGTTCCCAAATTTGTAATATTGGATGTGGGTATCCTTGAAAGCATGTTTTACAACCTATTTGTGAGTCCCTTCTTTCACTTGATGATGAGATGAAATTCTTGTAAAAAACCCATCTACTTGTAATGATTGGTTTGTTGTAGCTTACTCTGGGCTTGGAAATATTGTAGCAACCGGTGATCTATGTGGATGATGGTCTCCTTTCCCATCAAATATTGCTTCAACTTCTTTATAGCTTGAACCAAGACATAGAGTTCCTTGTCATAGGTAAGGTAGTTGATAACCGACCCATGAAATATTTCATAATGATAACATACATGAATTTATCTTTGCATCAAAACCACTCCCATGACATACCCACTTGCATCTATCTCCACTTTGAAAGGATTTTGCAAGTTTGGTAATGAAATAAATGGTGATTGAATGTTATTTATTTTCATCTCATTGAAATCCTTCTACTGATTCTTTTCCCACTAGAAACTCTTACCACTCATTGTTATCGCATGGAGTGGTGCATCTACTGCTGAAAATGAAGCTATGGAATTCTACAAGTACCATGTTTCCCCAAAACAAATTCCTAATTTCAATGACATTTGTAGGAACTAGCCATTTCATCATGACCTCCATCTTGGTGGTATATATATTGAGCTCACCTCTAGTAATAACATACCCCAAATAATTTTGAGCAAACTCACATTTCTTGAGGTTAGCCAGTAAATAGTGATTCTTCATAGTATTTAACACATGCAAGAGACGTGAGATGTGTTCCTCCCATGTAGCATTATAAACTAGTATATCATCCAAATAGACTATAAAAAATGAATCTAGATATGGATGAAATACATCATTCATTAGTGTCATGACTGTAACTGGTCCTTCACATAAACCAAATGTCATGACCAACCATTCATACAAACCTTTCCTTGTCTTCAAGGTAGTTTTCCATGTGTATTCTTCCTTGACACATACCTAGTGGTATCTCGATTTGAGATCCAACTTTGTGAAATATTTTGCATGCTACAACTCATAAAATATCATCGATCCTGGGTAGAGGGTACCAATGTTTTAGTGTAATCTTGTTCAGTGCTTTGTAGTCAATACACATTTGCTAAGTCCCATCCTTATTTTGTACAATTATGATAGCTGACCCACAAGGTGATGTGCTTGGTCAAATCACACCCTACTCCAACAATTGCTATAACTACTTCTTCACTTCATTTGCTTCAATAATAGACTATCTATATGGCCCAATATTTAGCAATGGGGAGTCTGGAAATAACTATATTTCCTGCTCCACATCCCCCTTGGGTGGTATCCCTTTAAGATAATGGAACACTCCTATGTATGCCTATAGAAATTCCCCCAATTGATGTTTATTCTCTTAAGTAAAACCCTCTAGGGATTCCTTTGTTCTTATCGACTCACTCTCATACTAGTTTTCTCTTAAGAAAAGTAAAACATATTTCTTACTAGAATTAATCAACTTGTTGGTTTGGTTGGCACTTACTAGTGAGATATTTGACTTGCTTTTATGCATGCTGATGATGTAGGACTTTCCATCCTTGATTATTTAGTATTGGTTGGCTCTCTGCATGAAGATTTCATACCTCATAATGTAGAGGCTTCCAAACACTACTCCACATGCATCAAGAGGTACTACATCCAATTCCACTTCATCAATAAAATAAACATTTATCACAAACTTAATCTTATAGTATTTCATTACCTTTATCTCTACATCCTTATTTACCCATCCCAATGGATATGGCCTAGGAATATTGAAAACCTCCAATCCAGGTTTACTGACCAGGTCCGCTACTATGAGATTAACCTATGAACCAAAGTTGAACATAGTGTCTACCTTGGTCTCTTGACCTAGATCTTGATGTTGAAGATTTGTTTCTTGTCCTTGTCTTCCTGGCGATGAAGGATACTCATATTAAACTCCTTCTACATTTATGTGCAAAAAATCTTCTCATACACATTAGATTTTCTTTCAACCTGATTGCTCGATTATGTGGCTAGTTGATAATTTTTCTTTGATTCCTTCTGATGGTTTGTTGGGTTCAACTCTGGATGTAGTTTCCAACACTTTTCCTCAGTGTGACCATCAATCTTGCATTTATTTCAATAGTTGTTGGGATCCTTTCACTGATGTGTAGTGGATTTCATTTTCTTATCCTTTCCCACTTTCACCTTCTTCATCCCCTCCTTGGAAGCTTCTCGGTGCTCTTTCTACTTGGAATCGCTTGGTTTCCCTTTCTTGGGGATTATGATTTCTAGATATTGTTCTTTTACACATGCCTCATCCAATGTCCTTGGCTTGAAAATCATCACTTGATTTCATATATGGCTATGAAAATCTCCTAGATACTTGAGGAGTACATCTAGGTTCTTGGGAGAGATACCCAACATGATGGCCATCTTTCTAAACTCCGTGGTGTAATCCTATACAGTCTACCCTTGTTTTTTCCTAAAGTAGTGCCACCAGATCCATTGGTCCTCTACATACCCAATAGGGTAGAATTGGTACTTGATGAAGGTTTTGAATTCCTCCCACATAGTTATTGGCGGATGAACCTCCAACCTAAGTGTTTCCATATGAATTTTCCACCAAGTTAAAGCATGACCTTCTAAATTCACTCTATAAAATGATATCTTTTGTTCTTCATCTATATGGTGAATGCTAAAAAAAACTTCTAGTTGTTGCAACCAATTATTTAGTTTTAATGCATCAATCTCACCTTGGTATGGATTTATTGTCAGAAAGTTATCTTAGGTTGATGGATAGTTGGTATGGATTATTGGTTGTCATTGATTTCAACCATTGGAGAGTCATATTGTAGATTTATGTCAACCCTTAGTGATTGATGTCAACCCTTAGAGAAAGTCTGGTAGCGAATTCTCGTAGCACAACGGTTTGGGTAATGGACACAAATTTGTTTGATGTATAATGGTATGAGTTTTAATATATTTGAAGGTAATACTATTCCATATGGATATTACATGTCATTCCATTTTCGGTGGTATGTGGAATGTCACATAACTCCTCACGATTAGAGAGTTATGGCCATGTGAAGTCGGAGAAAGGTTTGGGCAATGGACCCAAGTTTGTTTGATGGATAATGGTATGTGTTTTGATATATTTGCAAGTAAGAATATTATATATGGATAGTACATGTCATGCCATTTCTGGTGGTATGTGGAACATCACATAACTCCTCACAGTTAGAGAGTTATGGCCATGTGAACTTGGAAAACCCTCATGAGTCATCTAGAAGCCCCAAAAGGTCAAAGTAGTCAAAGTGGTTTAAGAGATTTTAGAAGGTAAATAATAAAGTGAAGTGATGAGTATACTATAAGTCAAAGTGAATACAAAATAAATTATTTAAATAATTAAGTTAATGGAGAAAATACTAAGTGGACAAGTGGTTAGAAGTGGTTAGCCCTAAAATAAGGAAAGTGGTTTAAGATGGTTAGAAGGTAACCCCTTGAGGTAAAGTGAAGTGATGAGTGTACTATAAGTCAAAGTGGATAAATAATAAATTTAATGGATAAATTACTAATTGGACAAGTGGTTAGAATTTGGTTAACCCTAAAATAAGGAAAGTGGGTTAAGATGGTTAAAAGGTAACCCCTTGAGGAAGCTACATGCAAGTATAAATAAGAGGCAAGGATCTTTCATTTTAATCACACTTGAGCATATTTAATTTCTACACGTGACTGAGGTAACCAAAGAATATCTAAGCCGAATTTTAGAGGGAAGGTGTGTTGGATTACTGAGAGGAGGGGGTAAATCAGTAATAGAGCAATCCAATCCTTTTCAACCACAAAATGCAAGTGTTATATCAATGTAGCATTATCATCCAATAGTTGCAGAGTAAATAAACAATGAACAAATGAGTAAGCATACACATACACAGTAGACTAGTGTTTTACGTGGAAACCCAAAGAGGGAGAAAACCACAAAATGTTTTTTATTATATGTCTTTAAGAGTTAAATTCATTGGAAGCACCAAATTCCTTTGTTTTCCAGCTACAACTGGAAGGAGGCTCCAACCCCCTAGTTTCTTAGTATATAACCTGAGGGAAGCTCCAACTCCCCAATTCTCTGGCTACAACCCCCTATGTTCTCTGGCTACAAACAGAAGGTGGCTACAACCACCTATCCTTACCCCATCCAACCGCCCTGAAATATAAAGGCCAAATGTAGACAAGCTGTCACTGTCACTGAATCAACCACTATCATTTTCAACTTGTCATAGTCACTGAATCAACCACTGCCATTGCCAACCTATCACTATTAACCTGTACCAATAACCTATAACAACCTGTAGCAATAAACCTACACCAAACAACCTATACCAATAACCTGAACCAACATGTACCATGCATCAACCATGCATAAAATGCACATCAACTATGACTCATCAAGATGTACCAACATCATCAACTATACACCTCATGTAGCCAACTCATCAACTACTTGTCTCAACCATGTACCCAACATGTACCTCAACCATATACCAAAGACATAAACCAATATAACCATCGAAAATTCATCACTCTATCCATAAACCAAATACCATAAACCCTTACATAAAACCATGTGCCACAACCTTACTGTTATGTATCCTTGAGCTAAACCAACAACTTCAGCAACACATCACAACCAAAAGACCAATACCCATATGCCAAATACCAACAACAAAATACCAACTGTATCCCTCAACAAATCTGATGTATGCAACAATATTGAACATCCAATACCATCTCAAGAGCTAAACCCTAGCTCACAAAACATACTTCAAACAAGATGTGCCATATCTCTCATAAATAGACCCCAACCATGTTGTTGCCGTGATTTTTCTGTCACACTTCTTTTTCCGCGATTTTTCTACAACACTTTTTCTGCCGCGATTTTTCTAGCGCCCTTTTTCTGCCGCACTTTTTCTGCTGTGATTTTTCTGCCGTGATTTTTCTACTGCACTTTTTCTACTGCGATTTTTCTACAGCGATGTTTCTGTCACACTTTTTCTGCCACGATTTTTCTGCCGCACTTTTCCTGCCATGATTTTTCGGCCATGATTTTTCTGTCGCACTTTTTCTGCCACACTTTTCTCTATCAATAATACCTCCCAAATAATGTTTCACAAAATAGATATTCAATGATATTCAATAGGTTCAAGTGTGATTAAATGAGAGAGACTTACCTCTTATTTAGACTTTCATGTAGTATCCCACTTTCCTTATTTTAGGGAGTTATCCATTAACTTTATTTTTTAAATAATTTCTTTTGCAAACTCTTTGACTACTTTGACCTTTTGGGGCTTCTAGATGACTCATAAGGGTTCTCCAACTTCACATGGCCATAACTCTCTAACCATGAGGAGTTATGTGACATTCCACATACCACCGGAAATGGCATGACATGTATTATCCATCTAGAATAGTCTTACCTGCAAATATATCAAAACTCATACCATTATCCATCAAACAAACTTGGGTCCATTACCTAAACCTTTTTGCTACCGGGCTTTCTTCAAGGGTTGACATCAATGACAACCAACCCAATTAATCAACAATATCCCCCTTTTGTATTGATGACAACACTCTGATGCAATATTGAAGTCATGTCATGCAATATTGAAGTCATATCACTCATGCTACCCTTGTGACCATAGCTCCCCCTGAAACCATGCTTTTGTTCTTTGCATTTGATAAATCTCTCCCCCCTTTTCATCAATGGAAAAGGTATATTTCCATCTAAGGTTGCTCCCCCTAACTGAACTATTCTTGGGGATACTCCCTTGACTGAACATTTGCTGAAACTGATCTCCTAACCTAAACTGCCCTCTTTATGGTGCTTCCTCGTGTAAATATAAGACATATACGATAAGCATTCAAAGCATTCATTTTGGAATAGAAATTACTTCGAGTCTCTGGCGAATATACTCAAAGGCTTCCCGTGGAAGTGGTTTTGTAAAGATGCCTACCACTTGTTCTTTTGTGCCCAAATATTCAACTATGATGTTCTTCTCTGCAACCTGTTCCTGTAGAAAGTGATACTTGATTGGAATGTTCTTCATCTTGGAGTGCATCACCGGGTTCTTTGAGATACCGATGGAACTTGTACTATCACAATAGATTGGAATGGGCTCATCTTACTCAACCTGTATATCTTCCATAGTTTGTTTCATCCATAGAACCTGTGTACAACATGTTGTTGCTGCAATATACTTTTCCTTGGTTGAAGATAAGGATATTGATGATTGTTTCTTGCTTAGCCATGGTACTAAACACTCACCCAAGTAGAAAGTTGCTCCAATGGTGCTTCATCGGTCATCAATGAAACCTTCTCAATCTGAATCTGTGTAGGCAATAAGTGATAGATCATTTCCTTTTGGATACCATAATCCAAACTATTCTGTTCCTTTGAGATATCTGAAAATCCTCTTCATTGCTACGACATGTGTTTCATTTGGTGCTCCTTGAAATCATGCCACTTGTCCAACTGCCTACATTACATCTGGTCTAGATGCTGTCACATATAGTAAGTTTCCAATCATTGACATGTATTGCCTCTCATCTGTAGACTTTGAATAATCATCTTTGCTCAGCTTGCAACTGGTTTGCATAAGAGTGGTAACTAGTTTGCAATCTTCCATTCCGAACCTCTTTAGCATTTCTCTAATATACTTAGTTTGAGAAATAAAAATTCCTTGGTTGATTTGACGTATCTGAAGACCCAGAAAGAAGGATAGTTCTCCAAGTAATGATATTTCAAATTCATTTTTCATATCCTTTGCAAATTTTTGGCTTAACCTGTCATGATTACTTCCAAAAATAATATCATCAACATAAACTTCAATTAATAAAATACTATCTTGAGTTACCTTGATGTAGAGGTTGTTCTCTGCACTTCCTTTTCTGAACCCTACCTACTGTAGATATTTATCCAGTCTAGAGTACCATGCTCTAGGAGCATGTTTTAGACCATACAAGGCCTTCTTCAATTTACACACATAATCTGTGTTATATGAAAACTAAAATCCTTCTGGTTTTTCAATGTAGACTTCTTCTTCAAGTTCCCCATTTAGAAAATATGATTTTACGTCCATCTGATATACTTTAATATTATTGGAGAAAGCATAAGCTAAAAGCAATTAGATTGCTTCCATTCTAGCAACTGGGGCAAATGTCTCTTCAAAGTTTATTCCTTCAACTTGTGCATATCCTTTCTCCAAGAATATTAAGCTAAAAGCAATCAGATTGCTTCCATTCTAGCAACTGGGGCAAATGTCTCTTCAAAGTTTATTCCTTCAACTTGTGCATATCCTTTACATACCAGTCTATCTTTGTTCCTTGTAACATGTCCATCTTCATTCAATTTATTTTTGAATACCCACTTTGTGCCAATCCCATTTTTATTATTTGGTCTTGGAACCAATTCCCAAGTGCCATTCTTCTCTATTTGATCCAATTCTTCATCCATGGCCTTATTCCAAAATACATCTTTACTGGCCTCTTCAAAACTGTTTGGTTCAATAGGTGTGTTTGTTCTGGTGAACGGATTCTTCTTCTAGTCTCAACTCCTACATCTTTGTTTAGGATAATCTGATCTGAAGGATGATTCTTCTGTACTCGTTTTCTAGGTGTCTTTGGAGGCACTTGCTGAACTTTCTCTTCTATTTTTGTCTGATCCTCTTCATCTTCCCCTTTTACTTCTTCTTCATCCTCTACTTCTTCTTTGTAAAGTTGTTCCATTGATTCATTTTCTTCTTCCTTTAATTCTTGTCCACTTGTTTCATCAATTGTTACATTGATGCTTTACACAACTTTGTTCAATCTCAGATTGTAACACTTGTATGCTTTCCTTGTACTTGAGTATCCAACAAGTACTCCTTTCTCCACACAAGATTCAAAATTTCCCATTCTTCCATATTCTCTTTTGATGTAGCATTTGCTTCTAAATACTCTGAAGTGCTTCACATTTGTTGGTCTTCCTTTCCATAGCTCGTAGGGAGTTTTTTCGTTGTTGTTTCTGAGCATTAATTTGTTTTGAATGTGAACCGTTGTATGCATTGCATGTGTCCAAAAGATATTTGTCAATTTGGAATCCATTAACATTGTTCAAGCAATTTCCTATATTGTCATGTTCTTTCTTTCAACAACTCCATTTTGTTGAGGTGTCTTAGCAACGGATAATTTTCTTTTTATTCCATGCCTGTTGCAGTAGTCCATAAATTCCTTTGAAGTGAACTCTCCTCCATTATCATATCTCAAACATTTTATTTTTGAATCCATTTCATTTTCAACCATTTCCTTGTAGACCTTGAAGTTTCCAAAAGCTTCTGACTTATTCCTGAGAAAGAAAATTGCAGTCATTGTTGTATAATCATCAACTAATAACATAAAGTATTTCTCACCTTTTAAACCCTTTGTTGTAGTTGGTACAACTAGATCAATATGCACAATTTCTAGTGGTATTGTCATTGAATATTCCTTTGATTTAAACCTGGTCTTTGTTTGTTTTCCTTGTTGACAATGCTTGCATAAAGTGTTGGTTGGTTTCATAATCTGGGGCATTTCTCCAACTGCTTCTTTTTTTCTGAATTTGACAAGGTTATCAAAGTGTATGTGACCCATTCTTCTGTTCCATAGCCAACTTTCATCTTCCTTTCCTAGAAAACACTTTTCATTTCTGATTTCAGT
The DNA here is from genome assembly GCA_010110895.2 of Picea sitchensis. Lineage (NCBI taxonomy): Eukaryota > Viridiplantae > Streptophyta > Pinopsida > Pinales > Pinaceae > Picea > Picea sitchensis. The sequence continues at coordinate 26,296 of SNQJ01S0063991.1, read as the reverse complement.
TGATACATATATGTTGCTTGAAGTTCTTGCAGTTGTTGCAATCAATTTTACTGAACCTTCTTTTATTATCTGACACTTTTGTGAATCAAAAGTAACTTTATGACCTTGGTCACACATTTGAATAACACTTAGAAGATTATGTTTCATATATTATACTAGTAGAACATTTTTTGCCTTGGTATTCTTGTTTCCAATTCTGACTGTGCCTTTTCTAATGATTTTAGCTGAATCATCATTTTCAAAGGAGACTGATCCATCTCTTTCCTTTCTTAACATAAGAAACCTGTCATGTGTTTTGAACAACCACTGTCAACATACCAACCATGTGTGTTCTGCTTAGCTTGTAGAGTGAGTGTGCATTCTTCATTGCTATATTGATTTTTTTTTCTTATCCATGTTATCTTCTGAGGTTCATGTCTGTGATTGTTGTAGTTTTGTTGTGGTTCTCTAGGAGGATCTGTCATTCTGCAATCTTTGTCCATGTGTCCAAAGTTGTTACACTTGTAGAATTCCACTTCAGTGCTCAATAATTCAAACATGTTGTAACTTCTTCTCTGTGTTTCATTGGGCCTTCTTAGATAACCCTTTTGGGTATGACTTTCAAAGTTGTTTATGTTTATGTTGTTATCTCTGCAATTCATAACTTTATGTCCAAAATTATTACATGCATAACATAAACCAAAAAAGATAGTTTGATACATGGGAGTTGAAGATCTTTTGAAAGGATTTTCTCTTTTGAATCCTTCTTCTTCCTGAGGCCTATATGTCGATTGTTGAATATGAAATCTAAATATTCTCAGTGGAGGAGTGTCCCTGTAATCTTCTTTGTAGGTCCTCATATCCCCTTTGATTGTTTCTGCATAGCTTTTTAGATATGTTTCTTGTTCTGGTGTTTTGTAGATTGATCCATTTTCTGTCTGATTGTATCCAAGTCTGGACTTTTGATGATGAGGGTTTTGACTGTTGATAATGTTATCCAAAACTTTTCAGCTATTCTACATAGTTTTCTCTTGAAGATCCTTTATTAATCTGACAATCTCTACTTCCAAATTTTCAATGATCTTGTCTCTTTCTTCTATATGTTCTTTGAGTACTTATTCAATTATTTTATGTTCTTCTATTTGAACCTTCAAATTTGTGATCATTTGTTCTAGTTACCGAGTGTCTTCTTTCTTGTCTAGCTATGCTTGTAGATTATTGTTTTTATTCTTTTCTCTTCTTATAACTTCTATGGCACACAACAATTCTTCTCGGTAGTCAACTTTTGTCTCTTCATATTCTTCTTCGATGTCTTGTTTATCAGAGTCTTCTACTGCTATGAATAGAAATATTTTTGTTTCACTGTCACTGACTTCATCTTCATTTGATAAGGAGATGTCTTTTTTGGTCCATAAGATTTTCTTGAAATCTTTCTTTGTGGTTCTTTTGCCTTTATATGTTTGTTTTCTATTTGAGTTATAGTCATCATTCCTCTTATTTTTTTTATGAGGACATTTGTTAGAAAAATGGCCAATACCATCACAATTAAAACACATCAATGGAAACTTACCTTTATATCTGACGTTGGTTCCTTTTTTCAATCTTTTGACAAAGTTGGTCATTTCTTCATCATCTTCTGAGATGTCACTGTTGCTGCTATATTATTTTTCATTTTTATTTCCCTTTTGCTTTGACCTTTTGGATGCTTTGAAAGATGCTTATTTTATATCTGGATTTTCCTGTTCAGTTCTCATTTCATATGCTGTGAATATTCCATGTAGTTCATCCATGCTTATTGAGTCTAGATCTACTCTTTCTTCTAGTGTTGATATCTTAGGATCAAATGTCATAGGAAGAGATCTTAGTACCTTTTGAACAATTACATATTCTTTAATTTCTTCTCCCAATCCTATGATTGCATTTAAAGTTTCATCAACTCATAAGAAGTAAGCTTCAATATTCTCATCTTCCTTCATCTTTAGTTGTTCAAACTGACCTCTGTAAGTTTGAAGCTTTGTTGCTTTGACTTTTGAATCTCCTTCATAAATATTTTGAAGCTTGTCCCAAATATCTTTAGCGGATTTACAATGTATAACTTTGGTGTATACTGATTCACAAAGACCATTCAAAAGTGCATTTGTGGCTTTGGAATTATTTTGCCTGAGTTTTATTACTCTTTCATTTGTCGACGAAACTGTTGGTTCTTTGTATCCATCTACAACAGATTGCCAAATTGCAAATACCTATGCGTGTATATATGTTTTCATCCTTCTTCTCCAAAATGCATACTTATGTCCATCAAACTGTGGTATTCCATTTTTATACATGTTGTTTCTCTCCGTGATCTACCATTCAGTGGTTAAACTAATTTCTGAAGGAACCTGCTCTGATTCCAATTGTTGGAATACTGAGAGGGGGGGTGAATCAGTAATAGAGAAATCCAATCCTTTTCAACCAAAAAATGCAAGTGTTATATCAATGTAGAATTATCATCCAATAGTTGCAGAGTAAATAAAAATGAACAAATGCGTAATCATACACATACACAGTGCACTAGTGTTTTACATGGAAACCCAAAGCGGGAGAAAACCACAGAATGTTTTTTCTTATATGTCTTTAAGAGTTACATTCATTGGAAGTACCAACTTCCTTTGTTTTCCAGCTGCAACTAGAAGGAGGCTCCAACCCCCTAGTTTCTTAGGATACAACCTGAGGGAATTTCTGACTCCCCAATTCTCTGGCTACAACTAGAAGGAGGCTACAACCCCCTATGTTCTCTGGCTACAACCGGAAGGTGGATAAAACCACTTGTCCTTGCCCCATCCAACTGCCCTAAAATATAAATGCCAAATGTATACAACCTTCCACTATCACTAAATCAACCACTGTTATTGTCAACCTGTCACTTTCACTGAATCAACCACTGTCATTGTTAACCTATACCAATAACCTGTAACATGTACCAATCAACCGGCACCAAACAACATGTACCAATAACCTGAACCAACATGTACCATGCATCGACTGCATATCAACTATGAATCATCAATATGTACCAACATAATCAACTATACACCTCATGTATGTGCCAACGCATCAACTACTTGTCTCAACCATGTACCCAACATGTACCTCAACCATATATCAAAGACATAAACCAATATAACCATAAAAAATTCATCACTCTATACATAAACCAAATACCATAAACCCTTACATCAAACCATGTGCCACAACCTCACTGTTATGTAGCCTCAAGCTAAACCAACAACTTCAGCAACACATCACAACCAAAAGACCAATACCCATATGCCAAATACCAACAACAAAATACCAACTGTATCCCTCAACAAATCTGATATATGAAGCAATATTGAACATCCAATACCATCTCAAGAACTAAACCCTAGCTCACAAAACATACCACAAACAAGATGTTCCATATCTCTCATAAATAGGCCCCAACCATGTTGTTGGGCGATATTTCTGCCCCACTTCTTTTACTGCAATTTTTCTACTGCACTTTTTTTGCCGCACTTTTTCTATTGCAATTTTTCTGCCATGATTTTTTTGCTGCACTTTTTCTGCCACGATTTTTCTGCCGTGATTTTTTTGCCACGATTTTTCTGTCACACTTTTTCTGCCATAGTTTTCCTTCCACATATTTTTTGCTGCACTTTTCCTGCCGCACTTTTCCTACCGCACTTTTCTCTATAAAAAATACCTGGCCAAATAACCTTTCACAAAATAGATATTCAATGATATTCAATAGGTTCAAGTGTGATTAAATGAGAAATCCTTGTCTCTTATTTATACTTTCATGTAACATCCCACTTTCCTTATTTTAGGGAGTTCTCCATTAACTTTATTATTTAAATAATTTCTTTTACAAACACTTTGACTACTTTGACCTTTTGGGGCTTCTAGATGACTCATGAGGGTTCTCCAACTTCACATGGCCATAAATATCTAACCGTGAGGATTTAAGTGATGTTCCACATACCACCGGAAATGGCATGACATGTACTATCCCTCTAGAATAGTCTTACCTACAAATATATCAAAACTCATACCATTATCCATCAAACAAACTTGGTTCCATTACCCAAACCTTTGTGCTACCGAAATTCACTACCGGACTTTCTTCAAGGGTTGAAATCAATGAAAACCAACCCAATTAATCATCAAGGTGAAGTAAAGATGGCCAAAATTCAAAGGAGGATAAATTATTTTGATGATGTTTTCTAAGGTATGTTATTTACAGGTCATATCACCATTTTCGCAATAACGTTTTTTCTAGAATGATTCAGACCATGAAATTGGGAGGCCATTGAGGAAACATATCCAAGTATCCATGGTACAAATTTCATCTTGTGGGTCGTTGTATTTTTGGAGTTACACTCCGTGGAAAATAGGGTTAGTGGCTAGTCCTGAAACTAGTCTAAAGCAGGTGTTTCAGGTAAAAACGTCATAAAATTTTCATAACAGATCCAAATTCAGTAAGACCAAATGTGTTGGTTAGAGTACAGTCTTTAGTAGTATGTGTACAATTTTAAGATCCATAAAACAAATATTCGGTGCGGGGCACACTCTACAAGTTAGCTCTCTAGAATAAGCCAAAATTCAACAAGGCATGCCATTTTTTCTATAACTCATTTTCTGAGAGGTTCCAAGTAGTGAAATCTGGAGGAATTGCATAAAATACACTGAAGAACATTTTTACCATTTTCAGATCTTTATTCATTACATGTACATAGTTATGATTATTGCAAGTTAGGGTTGTTGACTAATCCAAAATTAGTCAAGTGAGACTAAAGTAAAGTTTGATGAAAATGCTAGTCTCTTGTTGTTAAATTTAAGGAAGGTTTGTAGGTATGTGATTATATACACTAGGTATATTACAGAGTTACAAATCATATTTGGATGATGAAATTGATGATGGATTTTGGTTGAGGTACATGTTGGGTACATGGTTGCGACAAGTAGTTGATGAGTTGGCACATACATGAGGTGTATAGTTGATGATGTTGGTACATATTAATGAGTCATAGTTGATGCATGATTGGTACATACTTGGTACATGGTTGGAGGCACTTTTTAGTAGTATTGTTGACAAATGGTTTATGGATGATGTAGCATACTTGTCTTGGTATATTATTAGAAGAACAGATTGATCTTGGTGATGATTATGAGTTGTTGTGTTATGAATGGTTGATGCAAATATTTAAGAGTTGTCTTGGTAATTGATCTTGATGAGTAGATCTAATTTGGTGGATAAGATTGATGAGACAAATTGTTGTGATAGGTTGTTTGGATAGGTTGTTGTGACAGGTTATTTGTACAGGTTTGGTGCATGGTTGATGCACTTGTTCATGGTACATGTTGAGGTACAGGTTGGTGCATGGTTGGTGCACTTGTTGATGGTACAGGTTGAGGTACCGGTTGGTGCATGGTTGATGCACTTGTTTATGGTACATGCTAATTACAGGTTGAGGTACAGGTTGTTGCATGGTTGATTCACTTGTTTATGGTACATACTGATTACAGGTTGAGGTACAGGTTGATGCATGGTTAAAGTTATTGGTATAGGTTGTTTGGTGTAGGTTTATTGGTACAAGTTTACATCATTATATCTCACAGTGATAGTGTGGAAGTGGTTCCATCATTCTACTTATATGTCAGGGCAGTTGGACAGGGCAAGGATATGTGGTTGTAGCCGAAGAACATAGGGGGTTGTAGCCTCCTTCTGGTTATAGCCAGAGAATTAGAGAGTTGGAGCTTCCTTCAAGTTGTAGCCTAATAAACTAGGGGGTTGGAGCCTCCTTCCAGTTGCAGCTGGAAAACAAAGGAAGTTGGTGCTTCCAATGAATGTAATTCTTAAAGAAATATAATAAAAATCATTCTATGTTTTTCTCTCGCTTTGGGTTTCCATGTAAAACACTGGTGTACTATGTATGTGTGTGATTTTTCATTTGTTCATTGTTTATTTACTCTACAACTATTGGATGATATTGTTACATTGATATAACACTTGCATTTTATGGTGTAAACGGATTAAATTTCTCTATTACTGATTCACACCCCCTCTCAATAATCCAACATTTATGTCCACTTTTGCTTCCATCTTGATTAAATAATGTGGAGGTTTTATGGCACTAGAAATTGGCTACTATTTCTTGGGTTCTTTCCACGAATCCTTTTATGGGTCTTCATTATCTCACAAATTCCCCTCTAATTGAATCTTTGAATTAGAGCCTCCATCCTCTCCAAACGATCTGTGATTTATTTCTAGAGCCCCCATGAGGAGGTTCATATTGTGATTGATATAAATGACCTATGATTCTAACATCACAAATCTCTCTTCTGTTGGATCTTGAGGGTTGTTGTGAAAAAACTTGTCTACCATGGCTAGGGTTCTGCAACTTTCTTCTTAAACTGATTCATAGATCCTTGAAACTTCCCACAAATACCTAAAAGAAACTTGGCTCAAATACCAATATGATTTGTAAACTGTCGTGGATATTCCATTGGAACAGTTCATCACAACAGATCCAATAAAATACTAAAATATTTACTGTGAAGGTTAATTTTTCCTTCAAATCTCAGATTCTTTAATTACTGGCTTTTATTCTTAAAATGTATGAAATGGATGAAATGTGAAAAATAAAGAACATAAATAAATACTCACACACCATCCACAATGAAACATAAGATATGACCTGGGAAACCTAAAATGGGAGAAAACCCAGCTAGAAAGTATGGTTGCTACAAAATATATCCTCCTCTGTTATGTTCACAAAATAATACTCTCAGATGTTTGGCTCAACTATGGAATAATATACAATACAAAAAAAGGGAACCCCTTCTCCTCCTAGTGACCCAATATTTAACATAACCCAATAGCCATCTAGGATTAGGGTATTGACTTCCTCAACCCTCAATTAGTGATCGGGTTTGTACCTTCTAGAATGTTATAGAAAATAAACTATGTGTATATCCCCACATGTTTAAGAAATGGAGGTTGACATGGCATCCACTCACACCATGGTTATCAATATCGTAGTTCAACTTGCGGGAGGCATAAATTTCGCATATAAACTCTGATTGAGGCGATGCTTGCAACGCTGGAAAGATATTGGTGTGTAGAATATATCCAATGGATCTATGGTAAGTTTTGGACCATACAAAGTGTCATTTGATGCCTCAAAATGGATTTGGAAGATTTCAAATAGTTTTTTGGACCCAAATTTCCAAATTGGGACCAACCACTAAAATGGACTTAGAAGTTGTTTCCTCCAATTGTCTCACCCATATAGCATTGAGATAGATGAAAAATAATATAATGATCCAATATGGATCTCACTATGGGATCGAGAATAAAAAACAACATGACGTTTCCAGATATATGGTTTTCCTAAAATAACATCACAAACTTCAAGTGGGGAAACATCACATAATACCTAATCTTTGAAGGGATTGTTGTCACATGATAGATGACATTGTTGGTTGACACAAATTCCTTTTCCCTGGATCAACCATATAATGGTGTATGGTTTGGGGTGTGGCATTGTTGGCAGATTCATTCTTTTGACTATATCGGCTTAGATTAGGCTCTTTTGACTCCCATTGTAAGGAATGAAATGTAGTGGGTTCCCCTTCACCCACATCTATGAGTGGAATATGCTCCCCCTCCTCAGGCTCCTCTGGTTCTTCTAGATGGATTTTCATGGTCGTGATGGTAGTATTGGGTTTTACACTAATGATTTGTTTCCCTTTATTGTGTTCTAAATCAGAGTTTGAGCCAGGGTCATAGTTGTTTTCTTTAATCTCAGCCAACAATGACTATTTTGAGTGAAATTCATCGGTTTTGTGACAAGGGATCTTATACAACTCACACCAGTTTCCAATGTCCTTATTTGGCTTCCCATCACCCTTCTTTACCTGCGGCTTGGACTAGCTTTTGTGATATTGTCTCTCCTTGTTCTATCCTTTGTTCTGTGAGTTAGGACTTCCTTTACATGCTTGTGTTGTGGCTTATTTTCAAACTCAAACTCCCTCGTATTCCTTTGTTTTAATTTCCACTCGACTTTGATAGCTTAACGATAAGTGGCTCCTAGTGAGGATATGTCCAAGAAATCCATTTTTGTTTGGATGTACCTGTGTAGGCCACTATGGTACTTTAGAAACATGTGTCTCTCATAATCTTGAATACCCATATTTGGGTGTAGGGTATGGAATATGTTTGTATACTATGGCATTGTCTAGTCTCTCTCTTGACTCAAAGTCATCCATATTGTATAATGCTCATCATAGTTTCCAAGAGTGTAGAAATCCTCCTTGAGGGCATCTAAAAAGGCCACCCAAGTGGGCTCTTTCCTGAATGGAATATATTTATCCATAGTGTGCCTCTCTTCATAACCTTCCCACCAAGACTTGACATGGGGAAGGGATTTAAGGAGTGCAAAGGTGATATTTTCACCATCGATTTTTGTTTTTAATAGAGTAATAACCTTCTAGTAGATTCAACCATTTCTCTATATCCTCTACCACTATATAGCCTTCAAATAAAGGGATATCAAAATTAAATTGTTCCTTGAAGGGTGTCACACCTCCAAAATGACTGCTTGTCGAAGTTGCCTCAACCGCTATTGGTAGTCGTCGAAAGATCTGAGCGAAGTTGTCCACATTTTCATTCCTCTGTCATTGTAGCACCTCTCCATGGGGTGTTATGAAATGAAATTATTCTAACTGATACTCACAATTATTAATAGAATTGATGCAACAAAATTACACTTTTTAAAAGGAATAACAATGGAATAGAAAAAATATAACAAATACATGCTAAGAATATACCTCTTCCTTGGTTTGTTGAAGCTGATTAGTTTTGATGTAGTCCAAATGAAGACGCTTCCAAGAATTATTTTCCCCCTTGCCCAAAGTGAAACAACGAAATCCTCCCAGCCAACTAGGAGCCTATCCATCTTCCTAGATCCAAGAAACCTTTCGGTTTCTTGGCCCTCCGTGCCCGTGACTCCAAGAACAACAAAGCACAAATTCTCAAAGAAAATCGTCATAAGAAATGTATCTTCTCCCAGACCCCCCAACCTCTCTACCTCCTCCTCTATTTATCAATTTTCCATTACCCCTTCCCCAAGTCTCCTCAACCACCCTCATTATAAGCTATCAACCTCCCTTATCTAGATTTTTGGGAAATGTTTAAAATAAAACTAAAATATAAATGACTTGCATAAAAAAACAATAAATAAATTGCAAAGTCTTTCTTCTCATGCTAGCTAATAAATACAATTTGGAAATTTCCCCCAAAATGTACATGACAACCCACCATTCCCATTTAATTCATCATACCAACCATCAATCAAAGTCAAAGAAGGTATTCAATGCTTCTAGATATTTTTGTATGCAATATACTTTACATATTCATTAAACCATTCAATTAAATAGTTAATAATATAATTTAATAATTAATACATTAATTAATTGTACTAGTGTACATGTGTAGAGTATGTGTGCGTAGCTAGCGAACACATATCTCATGCATGTACTAATGATAGACAACCACTGCCTCTAGTGCATAGTTCCTATATGATCACACCAAGGCATGTAGGACAACAGATCAAGTAAATGCATCATTTAATAATCTGAATGAATAAAATTACAATAATTTATCAATAACCCATTGTCACACTTAAAATATTGAAAGGGAANCCTCTAGTGCATAGTTCCTATATGATCACACCAAGGCATGTAGGACAACAGATCAAGTAAATGCATCATTTAATAATCTGAATGAATAAAATTACAATAATTTATCAATAACCCATTGTCACACTTAAAATATTGAAAGGGAATCAAAATAGGGTTTTAAACATGGTAGGAACCAAGTGATTAAACAATAGTGACACATATAATCCCTAATTAATAGTCTCAACTATCATTGAAGCATCCTTCCTTCCTAACCTACTTCCATCTTCCATCCTATCCTTTCCCCTGCTGGACTAACCTGGAGCGTCAACTATATTGACCTAACTCCAGATAGAACCTGTAAGTGGAAGTGTCATACATCTTGACCAAGCTTCCCCAGCAGGCAACTGGCAATCACCATCACACGTCTAGGGGAGAGTGGCTTAACACTACCCTCCCACAACTCTAGGTTTCAAAGGATACATGGTGGGAAATGCCTCCACCCCTCCTGATAGAACTAGGGTCAACACCCTATATCGAGCCATATTGTGCAACTATTGTTCTTAGAGTCACGTCATCAAACAATCACTTTGGGTAATATGTGTGTCCTGTCAAAACCACACTTACCATAGATCATAGCAATATTTTGAATCATGAATTAAATAACAAGTATAACTTACAACATGCATTATCTTCCTGATGTCTATAACATCCAAGTTACCTCAACAATACAGGTGTTTGGCTATCACATAGTTCATCAACCTATAGGTTAGTTTACTAATAACTCATATCCATGCATATACATCATAATTTCATATAAGAATGCATGTATGTATTGTCGTTCAATTAAAAAAATGTATCTTTATTCTTATCATGCCTTGCATCTATTATGCATTCACAAAATAACTTTGAATTAATATCAGTGTACCTAAATTCCACATTTTAACTTGCATGTTTAAACAAATCAAAGAGATATCATAATCATGAGCATACAATAGTGAAATAATATCATGCAACACATAATTAGGTCTAGATGTACATATCTCAAAAATCCATCACAATCTAACTGAGTTCAAATAAATGTTAATAATTGAATTACTAAGATGAGTAAACAACAATGTTCTATCTACCTAAGGCCAAGATATGGGGCATTACAGTCATGCAATGGCTTCCTCTAGCAACATCTTGAAAGGATATTCAGATCCATCATCTCTCTTTCCTTCCACCATGGGAGGTTTTTTGGGCTTGTGAGACTGTTCATCCCCAAGTGAAAGTATCTCGAGACCCAACACTTTATACCCTGACCTTGTAGAGGACATGCACCAAGAAATAACAAGGAGAATATTTCTCTGATACCACTGATTCAGATTATATTGAGAATGAGATGAGATACAAAGAAAACTACATGAGAGAACAGATAAGTATAATGAAACCCAACTTTTCTTAATGAATAAAATAACATAATACTATAAAATACAAACTAGCTAGAATGGTGGTACCTTATCTCTGAAGAGAAAGAGATGTGAGCTACACTAATGCACAAAAATATATTACAAGAGGCCGAAAGAGTGACCTTGTTGTCTACAGAATAATAAGTTGTCCTTTTAAAAATGAGAGGGCCACTATATATAGTACTTACATATGTTGTTTCCCTCAAGAGTCCTATAATTTCACTTATTTTAATATTGTTATATGTTTTATTTTATTTATCTTGTTTTACAATACCATGGGTTACAAAACCACAAAATCATAAACCAACAATGGTAAAAACTAATTAATAATCATGCAAACATGTTTTTTCCATTTTATTATTATTATTTATTTTATTTCTCTTCATTCTTCAAACACCATGGTGTATACCATGGTTTATAAAAACCAGTTTTACAATACCCTGGGTTACAAAACCATGGGCTCATAAACCACCAATGGTAAAAACTAATTAATAACCATGAAAATGCATTTTTTTCCATTTTATTATTATTATTATTATTTATTTTATTTCTCTTCATATTTCCAATACCATGGTTTATCAAAACCATAGGATAAAAAATGTTGATTCAGTGGAAGAGTTGGATAACCACTTATATCCACCTGGATTACCTTGGTCATTCCATGATATTGGAATACTTTTTTATAATTGGCTAACAACTCTTTCTCAATGTCTTCCTACATGGTTAAGTATCCAATAGGATTTTTGAGGAATTTTGTTCTTTGAATCTCTTTTTTAGTACCTAATGGCACTTTGAAGAAGGCCATTCTATACATGTACCATAGTTTGATCCATTGAATCCTTAGGTGTATTTGCATACAACCATAGAGCTTTATATAGTTATTCCAATTTCATGGAATGTCTTAGGTTAGTTACATTGGGTTGAGTCTATTCATTGTAAATGCAAAAGAGTACATGTTGCAACTGTTGATCCAACTCATATTTTTCTACCTTAGGATTCATTCTCTTGAAAATGGTGAGTATCCTCCCATAGCTTTGTAAAAAAAATGGCATGACTAATAACATCACCCCACCAAGTTATCCATCCCTTAAGACATGTAGGCTGCAACATAAGGTTATATATATGCTTAATGGTTTCAATATAGATGATATTCTTCAACTAATACATGTTAAGTTGCAACCTAGTTTTTTCAATTTTATTTTAATGATTTCCCGATAAATAGGAAACACAATAGATAATGGTTAGAGAGGATTGATGCTCCCAACCTAAATGGGTTGTCTCTCAATAAAATCAAAGATAAATAAATATTGTTAGAATTTATGGTTGGGTTGAGTCATTTGAACACCCTTATGTTACCTTTATATAAGTTAGATCATGTGAACCAAATCTTAGGAGAGTCTGTATAGAAAAATTTGTTAGGATCATACAACTCTAGTACAAACTAGGACATTCCAAGTCATTTTCTCCTTCAATGGCATTTTAACAAGGAGTAAACCTTCCCTTCCTTCTTATGTTATAAAATTATTAAAACCACCACATAATATCTAAGTGGCCTGCAAGATCTTATAGAACCTTTCTTAAGGTTTATAACCTTGAGAAGGGAGATAATGTTAACAATATTTTCTTAATCTAAATTTTGTATTTTGTTTATGTTTTCTACAAAAACTATAAGGTTTTAAGTTTTGAACATGAAGTAATGAATGATAAGGAACTAGATCTATTGGTGCTACACAATTTCCATTTATCTTCACAATAAGTAATAAGAACACATATAGTAATTTTTTTAGTAAAATCTATGATCAAATATTTGAAATGTAAACAATATTTTTTAAGAATCTTAAGTAATATAATTTGGCAGCATCATACCTCCTCTTCAGGATTCGAACATTCAAGTGGAAACAATAAAATCCTAAGGAAAATACAAAATTCTTGGTTTGAATTGGGTCAATTATAATGTAGTCTAGCCGGTAGGAATATGCCTCTAAATCCTTGTTTAACTAATTTCCCAGAGCGAAACAATAATCCTCCCTATCAATTAGAATCCTATCCAACTTCCTAGCTCTGATAAAATACTTCAGTTTCCTTTCCCTCCATGTTGAGGCCCCAAGAACAAAAATACATAATAGGTATCTTGAATATATTTTCACAAAATACTTTTTTCTTCCAAGAAATCCCAAGCTTAATCATTTTTACCAATTTATCAAGAAAATATATAACATCTAAGAAAACCTCAAAATTTATCTTTCCTTCATATTTATAAATTCCACGTACAGATTCCCCAAGCCTCCTTGACCACCATCATTAATAGGTCGACAACCTCCCCTTTAAGGTCTCGGGGAATAAATAAAATAATAATAAAATAAAAATACAAATTCTTCATTCACATGCTAACTCATTAATATATTTGACATTTTCATCCAAATTTAATGAAAACCAACTACACTCATTTATTGCATCATACCAACTAGCCAACAAAAGTTAACAAATTCATATAATTATATGTATATAGTATACTTCATATAAGTCATCAAATCATTAATTAAGTGATTAATAGCAATATAGTTTAGCAAGTAACACATAAACTTAATCCTACTAGTGTATGTGTGTTGAGTATGTATACATAGATAGCATATACATATGCCCTAGTGGGTACTTATAATAAACAATCTATGCTTCTAATGCACAATTCCTTTCTATCTTCAATCATGCATGAGTGACGATAAGTAAATTAAATGCATTAATAAAAATAACAACAATTTATTCATCATGCTATATAAATAATCACATCAAAACTATTCAAAATGAACTAGACAAGTGTATTTAAGTAAGATAAGAAATATAGTCATGGTGGTCTATAATAAAGGATGGCACAACCAATTCCTATCAGGATCCTGACCAAACTCATAATCATATCCAAACACATAACTAGCACTACTTCCATATTCCATCTTCCACCTCTTCCTCTACTGCAATATCTTGTATCATTAGCTATACCAACCTCACTCTAGGTATAACCCTAAAAACCCATTTAATTAAAACTAGTCTCCCTAGAGAGAATCTAGACTTAAATCATGTTCTAAAAGTGTGATTATTGGTTTTGAAAAGTGTGATTATTGGTTTTGAAAAGTGTGATTATTGATTTCAAATGTGTTATTATTGGTTTTCAAAAGTGCGATTATCAACGTCTAGAAGTGTGAATATTCATTTTCAAAAGTGTGATTATAATTTTCTAATGGCGTAATTATTAGTTTCAAATGGTGTCATTATCATTTTCCAATAATATGAATATAATTTTCTAAAATTACTCTCATATGGGGTATTTTTCTTAGAAAGTGTTGTCCCCCATGTTGTCCTCTATCTCTCACAGAGGGAAAGAAGGGGCTTGATTTTGAAATCAGCCCCAAATTAGAAATAGGGTAGGAAGCAAGATGAATGAGGACTTGACCAAGGGATAAGGATAGATTTAGAAATCAGGACAAGGTTAAATTTATAACAAGTTGGTGAGGTTCTGATTTAGAAATCAATCTTGAATTGAGGATCAAGGCAAGGAGAAGTTCAAAGAAGTTGGCGAGGGCTCGATTTGAAAATTAAGCCCAATTTTAAAATTAGGACAATGACAAAGTTTGAATGAGTGAATTGAGGGACTGATTTAAAAATTGGTCTCAATTTGGAAATTGGCCAAAATGCAAAGTTCGACCAAGTTAAAAAAAGGCCTAATTTGGAAATTGGCCTCGATTTAGAAATTAAGGAAGAATCAAGGTTCGAACAAGGAAATGAAGGAAAATATTTCAAACATTCAAGGGGTTCAAAAATGATAATGGATTTTTTCTAAGTGTGAAAACCCTCAAGTATTCGAAAACCTACAAAGGCAAGGATTGATTTCAAATGTAATTTTCCATGAATGTTTTTTGGGCTCAACAAGGTGATAACAAAAAGGAATATCCCAAACAAGTTGAATGCATCCATTTCAATATTTTTTTACCATTGATATTTATACCATATTAAAAAATATTTTCTTGGTACCATAATATTCCAAAGCATGTTTAGCATATAATATCAATACAAGTTTTACTTAAAACCCCACATCTCAGGTTAGGATCTAAAAGCTCATTATATTTCTTCAAACATAGAAATAAAGTCTCATTCACCATCACATATATTTTCCACTTGTTTTATATATATATATATATATTAATTTCTATATGTCCCTTTTCATGTATTTTTACTTTATCTTCCTTTGCATTTTCTCATAGTTTCCATGGAAATATGATGTTATCTACATTAATGATGTCATATTTATCTCTTCCAATTGTCCCCTCTTTAGTTTTTTTAATCCCAACCCACATATCCTGCATTAAATTTCCACCATTAAACTAGAACTTGGTATCTCTCAATACCATCTATATATTTATAAACATCACCTCGTGCCTTTCCTAACCATATTGGCTTATTATCACTTGGTTGTACAATGAGCATGTTATTTTTATTCACATCATTTCTTGGATAAAAATATTCCATGTGATTTTTACAAGGATCCACATATATTTCATCAATATTAGGGACCCTTTGACTTAGGTAATCATCCTTGAGAGAAGGTCATTGTTGATTATCATTGCTAGTGTCTAATTCTTTGTCTTGTTTCTATTAAAAAAAACATCTTGGCCTTGATTTATTAACTAAGGACACATCTAAAGCATTCACACTTTTCCAATATGTTACATTTGGAATCCAATATTATTCCTCTCCATCTTACATTGTTGCGCTAAAATAAGTAATATATGTCTTTATTCATATCTTCAAGTTTTCCATCTCTTTTAGTGTTTTGAATTGTGACAATGTAGGCTCCTCCGTTAGGTAATTTTATCTTTCCACTAGCCCCCCTTTTCCATATATCTACACAATGAGACAAATTATCATCCCTAATAGTTTCCTTATATCGCATGGTAGGGGTGCCATCATCCATTCTAAATTTGAAGTGTTGGGGGGATTTGATACCCATGATCTTCTGACTTCCATCCAATAATTGTTTCCCCACAAAGTCCTTACAGTTATAATCCTCCTCAATCAAGTATGGAGTGAAATTTATTTCATCTTGAATTGTTCTATAATTGTCCATGATATGTGATAATGATAATATATCTTGTATTTTTAGTTGAGATGATAACCTCCCATATATTCCATCTATATCTTCATGGGTGTGACCAACTAGGAGGAAGCTTACATATACAATTGTACAAATATTCTTTTATTTTAGCATGGATTCAAAATAAATAGCATATGGTTCTTCTTGTCACCTCCACAATTTTCAAGATGCAAGAATAAAACCAGTGGGAGTTTGTTCAAGGAAGCTCTTGGCATTGATAACTATTGCATGGATTCTCTCTTATATTCTTGATACTTTTCATAGGATTCATTTAGTAAGAGTGCATCATGTAATGGATGTACTTAAGACCCTTTATTTTACAAAAAAATCCCAAATTAGTCAACCATTGGGTCCTCTAACATACTCAAGCATAAATATAAGGAGGATAGAATGAAGTTTGAACTTGTATCTAGAAAAGGGAGGCTAAAGTGACCAAAATACACAGTCATATTTCCATGTGTAAGCATGTCATTTAGAAGAATTGGGAAATTATAGGTAGTGATAATTGAATTTTCCTTCCTTCCCAGCCTTGGTATGGAAGTCTTTTGACAAAGATCAATTGGTGCAATAATTTTCTAAACAAACTATTAGTGGCCTCTATAATGTCTCATTGTGTGGGCTTGTACACCTTTTCATGCAAAATTCTCAAGTATTTTCTATGGTTCCTCTCTAATTCCAATATATGGGAATAGTAAGCCGAGAAACAACTTTTAAAGTACCCATTGTGAAATTTTTGAACTTGGTGCCAATATTTTATCATTGTTGGGCCAGTGGTGCCTCTAAGTTTCTAGAAAATTTCACAACACTCATCATCCTACGGATAATAAGTAGATGATGTTGAATGATTAATCCCAAATATACTATATAATTCATTCAACTTTCCATAAATAAAAGTAAGCCCGTTATTGGAAATAATCTCTAATGGAAGGCCAAATCCAAGAAAACATTAATCTCGAGGAAGGTAATTGCCTATTCATCCTTAACATTTTTTAGTAGAAAAAATTCAATCCACTTGGTAAATTAGTCATGGTTGTAAGCATAAATGCATGGCTAGGGGAGGATGGAGGACTAATTGGGATAATAAATCTAAATCCCATTTTGCAAAAGGAAAATTAAGGATGAAAATTTTCAAGGGCACGTAAGAAAGCTTCTCTATTCGTGTTGTACATTCACAAATGCCATGAGATTGCATAAACCGATAAGAGTATTTGAAAATACAAGGAAAAAAGTAACCAATATAGATGATATTATGGGTAGTGGACTTGTCTTATACTAAATTCCCACCAATGTGAAAATATTGAGTGGCCATATCATGAAGTAATCTCAACATGATTTGAGTAGTCTCTTTGTCTATGCAATGCAAAAGAATTCCATCTACAGATCTATGGAACAATAAAGTACCAAATATGAAATAATTTGACGCTTCTAATATYAATATCCTTCTTTTGTGACTCCCAAGGATAGGAGGGAAGTTCTCATTCTACAAGTAATAAACAATATTGTGGTAACAAGTATGATTAGAAACATCTAAATTCTCACAATCAACAATAAGTGAATCRTATAGAGAATCATCTTCATTTCTACAATCTTCATTAGGATCAACAGACTTATCTAGGTGAAGAGATAAATCATGCCCTTTAATGGTATTAGAAGTAGATATTTTTAAATAATGCTCTTGTATCTTGATCAACTAGTGAGAAAGATTTCCTAAAAGGAAAGTTTGGGACATAAAAAATTTTGCAGTAGGAAGAGGAACCTTTATCTCCATGTTCTTACCAAGGATAAAGCGATATAAATTTTCTATGGCATGAACCAAATAGAAAACACACTTCTATGTAAATGTAAATTTAAATTTAGCATTGGAATGGCTTTGTCTCATGAAAGAAATTGATAAATGAAATACCTTCCTCTGTAGCATTGATGTATATGATAACTTCCTTCAAGGAAATCAATCTTAAAAAGAATCAGTGCAAAAGAATGGCATGCTTGATATGGCCTAAAGTATTTCATAGTTTCTAGAGTCCAAGAAAACTCTTGGTCTTTCTTAAGAAGATTGTGAATGGGATTAACCATCCTAGAAAAATTTGGCATAAACCTTCCAACAAAATTGAGTTTTCCAATGAATGACTATATCTCCTTCTTTATGGAAGAAGGAAGGTTATGAATCACATGGACCCTTTCTAGGTCAATACTAATACCAAAATGTAAGATAATGTGACCAAGTAATTTCTCGAAGAGGCACTAAAGATAGAATAAGTGAGATTCAAGGACATGCCACAATTATTTTGGTTCATAAATACTTTCTTCAGGTGATCAAAATGGTCAACTCGAGTCTTGGCATGGATAGTAAGGTCATCAAGATAAAACTGAATAATCACACCAACCAAGTCATGGAAAATTATGTGCATAGCTCTCTGAAAAATAACATCATCATTTATCAATCCAAAAGAAATTAGTTCATCAACAAAGGTTCCCCACTGAAGTGGAAGTGATCTTGTAATGGTATACCCTCTTGCAGTGAATTTAATTGTATCTTGTAAATCCATCATGTAGGGACATCATTTGGGATCATGCAACCTATTGCAAGATTGATTCCATGTTAGAGAGAGGCAAGTTGTCCTTCATGCTTACCTTTTTAAGGGCATGGAAATATACAAATAATCGAATATCCTCATTCTTTTTGTGATGTAGGACTAGATTATATATCCACTTAGATTATTAGACAAGGAAGATAATATTGGCATCGAGCATCTTGTAAACTTCTATCCTAATAGTGACCTGTATGATTGGATTGATCAATCATTTCCTTTTTCAAATATGGGTAGTTTTTTATTTTATATGGATGGAATGATAAATTAATATTTGGTCGAGACCATATAGGTCAACACATGATCAATAAATACATATCAAAATTTAATGAATTAAGTGGTAGATTTTTGTTTTTCAAGATTGGAACAATTATCACCTATATAAAACGTTTTAAGGTCATCATCTATACTAATATTTATTGTCTTAGTGTCTCGTGCATTTCTCTTTGAATCCTCTTGAGAGGATGTGTTTTTATCTCTAGCACCACATAGGGAATTTTTTTATTGAAATGTACTAAACCCTTGGGAAGATTTTTTTCATCTAAGCAAATAAAATTAGAGTTATCAACTCTCTCATTAAGAAAAAACAACAATGTATTCATCATTCTAGAATATTTGATAAGACTCGTCATTGTCAAGGAGGTGATTTATGTATAGAGAGATCATAGGGTAGTTAGGATCATAAATTTATTATATAGAGAATATATACACTTAACCATTTTAATGATCAAATCATAATCACCAAAAATATTAGGTGTCTATAACCTGATTGAGCATCTTTTTCTAAACCTAGGCCCTAAGAGCTTCAAATTTTGCAGTATTGTTAGTGCAAGCTAAGTTAAGTAAAAAATGATGGAATCTACCTATAGGTGAGTATTTTACAACCCTGACACCACAACCTTCACTAGAAGAGGCATCATCAAAGTTCATATGACAAATCTAATAAAAAAAATGAGCAATATATTCAATGGGAGATATTATTTCCTCTTTGGTAAAAATAGAATAAGTGTGGAGCTGAATCCCCACAAAATTAACATTAGATTGTGGAAGAATTTGTATATATACAGTGATATCCTTCCTTCTCTTTTGACTATAATGTTCTTAGGACGCTTGTGGACATTCAATTCAATATCATCAAAGGCATGGGGGCTTCACCTTGTTGACCAATATCTTATCACGTTCATTCATAAAGGGGGCTTTTCAATTGTGAAAAATAAAGTCAATATATTGTAGGTATTGGGGGGGGACCCCATGATCAAAGGATAGATAGGATTGGTTAAGGCCTACCAATTGTAGCCAAGGATGATAGAACAATTTCTCACCCAAATATCAATGACTTGGATATTGCGTGTGAGCACATTGAACTAAATTTACATCCTTGACTTTCCCAATAGTAGACTGCTACTGCATATTGAAATCCATCATGTTTTAGGAATTTTCTTTTGTGTAGGATAAACCAAGTTGTTTCACAATTTTCTAGGACATGATGTTAGGTATAGAACCATTGTTAATCAGACAATAATGCACAATATTGTCCATAATATTCATGGACACATAAAAAAGGGATTATTTATAAGTGTTATGAAAGAACTCATTGCCATAAAATCACATTCATGAGGTTCTTATTAATTAGGGGTAATAATATTAGTAAGGGAAACTCTAGTTCGAGGTTGTGCTCTTGACTGAGAAGTACCAGCAATGAATCGATGCAGATTATCAAGATATTTTAGGGTTCTAACCATGTCCAAAAAGGTATCATTAGCCTTTGTCACTACCAATTCATCTAGTATACCAATGGAAGGAATATGCTATAGAGACTATTTTTTGAGGTTGAATAACATTAGGAATCTACTACCTGGGAGTAGAAACAATAGAATTCTTTGTATTTTAGGTGTTGTTTGAAACTCTATTAAAATTTGCAGTAGGTTCAATGTTATTTTGCATTGGGTTTATTCTATTTTTTCTATATAGGCTTGGCTTGTAGTGGTGACATCCATAACTTCACATTCTTCATCCCAATCCAAGGTTGCAATCATTGGCATAGGTTTTATACCAAATACACATTCTTTGGAACTTCTAAAAACTTCACAAAATTGTCTTCATCATGTGCATCTTAGCAGAAATTGTACCATGCCCACGAAAGGATAGCTTTGGGTTGAAAGTTCTAAGGTGGGGGCCTAAGAGAGGCTTGGGAGGATGTTTCTAAGATAGATTGGGTTATCATTCTTTTCTTGAAATATATCATCTTTTTATTCATATCTTTCACCAAATATAAGATATCAAACAAATCAGTGTGTTTTCTAGGATAATCAAGAGCCATCCCCATCTTCAATGGTTGTTATTCAAACTTAAGGTGGACTACAAGAATGAACCCAAGTTATTGACAATATTTTTCTTTAACTAGTTACAGTAAGGAGGAGGTAAGGTGTTATAACATTACATCATAGAAACTTGATTAGTTCGATTAATAAACTCAAGAATCAAGTTTTAAATATTAGTGAAGTAGAGGCTGAAGAATATTTTATTCATGGTTAAAGGTCAAGTTGTTGTAATTTTTGTTAGAAAAACAAGATCATGGAACAATAAAATAAAACAAATCCATAAATAAAACACAAAAGATACATAATACAATAGAGACACAGATATACATGGTTCACCCAATGTGGGCTATTCCCACCATAGAAATTATCAGGTCCTTCCTTTTTATTATCCAACAAAATGAAGGGATACAACCTACAACACACCCGTTGTAACTTCCTCTTCTTTCTCCCACGGTCTCCTCTCTCAAAATACAATATTCGCAATGATACACAACCGCAATACAATTCCCTCATAAAAGAGGGTTTCCTTCTAGGGAAAAAAACCTTAACATAACTTCTAACATCATATCTAAGACCTTATAATGAATGGTTCATATTTACTATCAAATTACAATATACATTTACAAGGCAATTTTTTCTTTGGGGGCCCACTTCCCCTCAGACCCCCCAACCAAAGGGATGAGCCTCACAGAACTCGTAGGGGGGAAATCCCCCCCAGCAACCCCCCCTGGGCTGGAGGGATGTATAGTCTTCATGGGGTATAAACATGGCTTAAAACAAAGACCTATGAATCAGGAATATAATCAAGCTCCACAACCAACAATCTCCCACTTGGAGACTGATTACAAAAACTCCATTGTTGTTGTATCTGTTGGACTATGATCCTTCATGGACTTGGAAAATTTCTCATCTTCACCTTCATGCTTGAAGATGAACTGAAACTAAGAAGGAACTCAGTTTCTCCCTAGTTGCTCCCTTTGTTAACATCTCTGCAGGATTTTGGCTAGTATGTATCTTTTCCAATTTCAAATGTCCATCTTCCAAGACAGATCATATGAAATGGTACATGAGTTGTATATTATTAGTATTTGAATGTAAGGATGAGTTATTTGAAATATGAATGGTACTCTCACTGTCCCAATACAACCTTCTATTCTCCTTCTTGTTCCCAATTCCTCCATAAACCTCTGTAACTAAATCATTTCTTTAATAGCCTTTGTAGCAACAACATACTTTGCTTCTGTTGTTGAAAGTGAAACAACCTTTTGTAGTTTTTAAATCCAACTTACTGATGCTCCACCTACAGTAAAAACATACCATGTGGTGCTCCTCCTACTATATTTATCACCTACCATATATGAATCAACATATCCTTGTAGAACAATGTTTGGACCTCCAAAACATAATGCATGAGTATAAATTCCTCTCAAATACTCGAGAATACACTTTAGTACCTCTCAATTTTCTTTACCTATATTTTTCATATACCTTCTCACAACTCCCACTGCATGTGCAATATTTAGTTGTTAAGCCCTAATATTGTGTCATTACCCCTTAATTGGGGCATATTACATTGGTAATGTTATTTTATTTATGTCAGCTTTATTACATTAGTTGTAATTATACTTCCTAGTTGTTAGAATATGAAATATTGTGTGATCATTTTACCATTGACAATACCCTTGTCACCCAACCATAGGCTGAAGCCACCCTCCGAGCACCTTAACCTTGACCAAGAATCACTCCAGAAGAAAACCCTAGGCTAGATAGCCAAACAAAGGGTAGCACACCTTTCCCCAAGGATAATGCATCACAAAGAGCTGATCAGATAGTCCAAACCCTAGCCAAGAGATAGTCCAAGCCAAAACATAACTACTATTTATAGCAGCTGCACCAGCATATCTCCTCCAAACCTGCGCACAAGACTGCAACTGCACTACGCAAAACTGGCTCTCTGCAACTGATGAGATGTGTTAAATGAGAGACTGGCGCCCTGTATTTATAGTGGTTCTGGCAGACTTACTGGGGCCGACTTCTCCTTCTGGGTACCTGTTTGTTCAGTATATTATTATTATTTCTAGACGACTTCTTCTCTTGGAGGATAATAACCTAATATAAATTATCTTCTTGAGTCGACAAGTCTTCTAGGGTTATTATCCAACTCACTAGGGTTTCTTCTTGCTTTTCGGAGTATTCTATTCTCATCAGGTTTACACGTGGAGGTAAATACCTCTTGCAGCTACCATAATATCAACACTCCCTCCTAGATAGGGAGGTATTGCAAGTAATGGTCTTGAGCACAAAACATACCATTCACCCAGTAGCATCAACATAGTTATATAGACTAGAGCATGACTAGATCATGAGCACCATCATCATCATCAGCTGCATCATCTCTCAAAACCATACTCTATCTGAGTAATCAGACATGATGCTCACTCCACAGAGTGATATAAGGGCCATTCTTATAATCTAGAAGAGTAAATGATCTGAACCATTTTCTGTTTGGAAAATCTTTGTTCATCATTCATCTGGCTGATGATTATCTCCAATAAACTGTTGATAGTCTTCAAGGAAATCAGAACAAAAATAGAACACAACTGTGTCTATCCATAGTAGTACATAACTACAATCCAGTGGTACACTACCACACCAAGTAACACACAAGTACTTGATCAGAAACGTATAGTCACGAACAATGGAACATATCCACCACAATAGTATACATCTACTATCATACAGTCTTCATAACAAACATATGATAGCAACCTGCACAGAAACAATGTTATGATATCACCTGAATCATCTGGGCCAATATTTCACTCACATCTGTGAGATCTAAAATAATATCTACCCTCAGTGTAGAACATCAACAATGGGCTATCTTCACTATTCTTCTCAAACAAGGAAGAATGATTGTTTCTGATTTCTGAGCCTAGACCATTCCTCACCCTGAGCCATTCCTCCTACACTAATCAAAGTGCACCCTGGAGAGAATGTATAAACCCTAAGGAATGCTTGTCGCTGATTTTTTAGCCTGGACCATTCCCCACCCTGGGTCATTCCTCCTACACTAATCAAAGTGCACCCTGGAGAGAATTTATAAACCCTAAGGAATGACTGTCCAGACCATTTCCTCTGTTAACCACAAGTTGAAAAGACTGTCCTGTATCAACCTACAAAACAGACCATTCCTCATGTTAACCACAATGAGAAATCGTTGTCCAGGCTAGTCCTCTTGAGTAACCCTCAAGAAGAGAGATTTCCCTAGACCACTCCCCATGTTAACCACAATGGAAAGTATTTGTCTATGATACATCAACAATCTGGACCATTTCCCATGTTAACCAGAATGGAAAATCGCTGTCCATCAGAAATCTCAATCCACTTTCCAAACAGGAAAGAATCTATCTAATATGGACTATTTTTCAATTCTTTAAAATGAATGTATTCAATAATATTTTCAGTGCTCCCTCCCAACCTGGGAGTGATCTCTTCCTTTTTCAAAAAGGAAGTCATTTCCACGAGCTCCAGCTTGAGTACGCAAACTTTTTCATCTTGAATAGAAGCTTTACCAAAATGTCTGCTTATCTGCTCATCTATGGAGATATTTATTGGAGAACCACTTTCTCCTTTCTGTACTTCATCATGGATAATGTAATGCTTGATTTCAAATGTACTTTAGTCTGGAACACTGTTTTTTTTTTTTTTTTTATAGGGTGAAGGCTTCATGTAGCTCTGAACAATAGAGTATATCATTGTTGGAAAACTGGAACATATCCATGCGACGATTCTTCTGTCATCATGAGATCTGATCTATAGAGTAATCATATTGATGTTATAGGAAATATTCACCACGCTTATGCTGTGTGCTGGAGGTTCTCCACCAAGTTATCTTCTACTATCTGCATACAGGGTTTCTTTTTGGTATGCCTCAAAGTCTTGAGATTTCTCTTCATACACTCTTTATTCAATTTCTCTAGAGAACAGTCTTTAGATTCATCTGATGTAGAACTCCAACTAATGAATGTTGCGGATGATATAATGACTCATGTAGAGATATGTCTGGTATACTAGAACAGGTAATCATCATAGTCTTCTCCCTCCATCTAGGAGAACCTCTAGTTTGGATCTCCCAATGCTTTCATTCATAAGTCTTCCATATACTGTTCTTCATCACAACTTTTAGTTCCTCTGCTTGATTTCTTTTATTGAGTTTACATCAGGCTGACAATCTTGTGATTCTTGATATAATGACTAGTTGTTTTGGCTTCTCTTTCTTTCTTGGAATCTTCATGTGTTTCTTTAGTTCTCGGGTGCATGGAGTTTCTTATAGATTTCATCATAGGATCACGGATGTGGATGAATAACCAGGGATACTTTAAGGCTTCTCTTTGAAGAATACGTACTGTCTTTCATGGATGCTATAATGGATATATACTTCATCATCTTCAATGGATCATAGGATTAGCTCCCTCATAATCCTTGATTCATGTATGAGTGCATATAATTGGCTCCCTCCGTCTAACAAATCCCATGCTTCCATCTGCATCCTTATTGTCTTCTGCAATATATAATTGTCTTTCTTGTCTAACAGAGTCCACGCTTCCCTCTTGTTGTCTTCTACAAAACATCATAAGTCTTCTTACAATTTCCTCTCGATTGTTGACTTCTTTTTGTCTTTTCTTATTCTAAGTTTCTTCATGATTGATTCAGCTTATATTGCAATAGCTTATGTTGATTAAGGTTGGTTGTCATTGATGTCAACCCTTGAAGAAAGTCACGTAGCACAAAGGCTTGGGTAATGGACCCAATATTGTTTGATGTAAATATGACTCATTATTGTTTTTTCATGGTTGATAAGAAGTAAATATGGATGAACTCCAAAGTGGTCCCCTTATGCTGAAATCCCTCACGGGAAGACGCTTTGTGGAGTGAGAGAACCCATGCTTAATTGTGGAATAATGAGATGAAGGAAAGTGATTTTTTTAGGGAAACTATCCTAGATGGATAGTTCTTGCCATTTCATTTCCAGTGGTATGTGGAACGTCACATAATTCCTCATGGTTAGAGAGTTATGGCCATGAGAAGTTGGAGACCCCAGGTTTGGGT